>SNQJ01S0217347.1:11909-27310 GCA_010110895.2 Picea sitchensis | reverse complement strand
AGAAAGATATGAATAAAACTCATCTACAGCAAGATCTAATCTAAAACATGTATCAAAGATTACTTGAAAAGAACATAAAGAAAGAGTGTACTAGTTTGGCAAAGGGGGCCCTCCAATGCTTCACTTGTACACTTGAGTTGTCTTAGCTAAGGAAGAGCTCTAGCAGCATTCACATAATCATATCATAGGCATTATCAAAAACAAAATGCAGAACTGATCTCAAGATTGCAAATTCCAAAGATTCTTCATTCACATTCAAGGTTGTCATACTAGTCTATGCTTTAGAGTATTTATACAAGAGTTTTAAAACTAAAAATGCTAATAAATCTCCTAAATATCATGATAAGGTCCATAATATATTCTAGGAAGGTCGAATGCCCCCTTCAGATCCATAATATATGACCAAATCCCACGAAAATCCAAAATTGTCCATGATTAAGGCTAAAACAGGGTATTTTTTGTTGAAGTGGCCCTATTTGACCAGCATTGACCAGACACCTGGAAGGCTCGGATCTCGAAGATGATAGCTCATTATCCATCCTTGTACATCAGGGATCATGACCAAGTCTTAGATTTCACCCAGGTGTCCTGCAAGTACACGAACCTAGGAGAAATTACGGGATTTAGTTCAAATCCTGTAATTTCTGATAAATTTTCAATTTTAATGCCAAAATTTAGAAAACTCAATTCTTAAGCTAAAGAATGATAAATATACCTTGCATAAGTTGTTTTATGGAAAATATGGAATGAAATGAAGGCAAAATGGATGGAATGTTGTTTTATGGAAAATATGAATGAAATGAAGGTGCAAAATGATGGATATAGAGGTAAAGTGTAGTTTATAGAGTAAACAGGAAGCATAAAAACAAATTTCAACAATATTCACTGTGTTTCTCATCCAAGACATAAATATTTCATGTACGTAAGTCTCCTATTCTTGTTTCTATGCATGATTTTTTAAGATCTCTCGTGAACCCATGTCTCGTGATCATTCAATGTTCTCTTCGCTTGTAATAACATAGTCTCGATTCTTCGGGTTTTCTAACATATCCTAGTTCCTTGACCTCTTTCATAGTTTCTTCTTTGTCTCATGTTCATCTTTCAACTTTAACAATCATTCTAGGCACCTCAACTTTAGACCAATAGATTTGCTAAATAAAGACAATAAGACCTATACTACTGCATTCCTGAAAGATGTCCTTCAAATTTCCTAATTATAACACAAAGGTTAATCCTCTTTATTTTAAATGATCCCACTTTCCCTCGGTGACTGCAATGGGATCACAAAGGATGGACCCTAACTGCAAAATCTCTTTCTAGGTTCCTACATCCACTTGTTAGTCCAAAAATATTTCTATGCATAGGAATAAATATATGTTATTCTCATTTCTATCAAATTTATTCTGGGACCAATTATTTCTAGTTGTGTTCTAGTTTTCAGACTAGGACAAAAACTATCATACCTAGATTCATATCTTTGAAGCAAAAATTTCCACTTATCTTACCTTTATCAAAGCACAAAGTTTTAATATCTTACCTCTTTTCTTCAAATCATGTTCCTTTGTTAGCACTGTATTTCTCATAAGTCACATAGAATATTATGCATCAAGAATGCATCTATGCACGTAGTCTTCTTTCTTCGCTCCTAAACGAATCACAATTCTCGTGTCACTTGATGGAAACCATTTGTTGGCATAGGGTAGACCTAGTGTTCAACACTACAACAATGCACCAACAGCCACCACCACCATCGCCGGCAACACCCTCGAAGCGATGAAGCTCTCACCCAGGTAGACGCAGGGGGTTGTTGGACTCAAAGTTCACAACCTAGCCGGGACACGACTGATCACCAAACTTAACAGAGCACTTAGATAATCAATATGCATTAGTTCTTAACTACCATTCACATCACATATTAAACCCTAAATACATAACATCGCAGTAATGAGTAGATCACACACTTCCAATCACTACAATACAGTATCAACTCGCATATAGCATTCATTTACTTTACTAAGCATCCATACATCTATCCAACATATAAATATCAAGCACTAAGAAAAATAAACATAAACAAAGCACATCAACATTAAAAGGATATATGTGGTTCACCCCAAAGCAGGGCTTTCACACCAATTCTTTCTTCTTGAGCAATTTTCAATCTTTTACAGCCATCTGTTATTATGCACAGAGCCACATATCCCAATTCCGCAGAGGATAGGATATTTGCACATAGCCCATGACCCTCCTTCCCAAAATTAGGTCAAGGCATAGAGCCAACTCCTTATTATCAAAAAGCCTCTTACAATCACTTTCAATTAACTAGAATGAACTTTACATATTCTTGCATGAAGCCAAATTAGACAGACTTCAATTAAATTCTACCCACTATTTATACTTTACAAAATAGGATTAAACATGGTAAACCCATGGGCCGACATCCCATACTGCTACATAAACCCTAAAATCCCAAAAACTCATCAAAACAAGGAGATTTCACGATCTTCTGCCTACTGCTTCCATCTTCTCACCAACCTGCCAAGAAGTCCCAAAATGATCAAACATGACCACTTTTCTCTCAAAACTTGGTCAAAGGACAGTGCCATTTACGTATTGCGGAAAGAAATGATGAAGTGTGCACATTCCAAAATACCAACCACAACAGACTTAAGTGCGCGCAATTTTGAGACCAGTGCCTTGAGCTTATATGGTGTTGTGTTTTTATAGGTCAGAGCCATTTTATTATAAGCCAAAAAGATTATATGATGATTAGGATGGAGAGCCAGATGTTGGGGCTGGTCATGAGCCTATTTTTGTTTATGTTTCATCATTAATATAAAATGCATTGTTGCATGTAGACCAACCATGGAGAAAGAGTTATGAGGGACTAAAATCCACTAGTTGAAAGGGGGGGGCTAAAAGTTAAAAAAAAAATGGCTAAGCTAGGGAGCTTAATCCAAAAAGGAACATTATATTAATATTCTTAAAGTATAAAGCATGGATAATTATTTTATAGCAGCTCCAAAGGATGGGGACAAGTGGTCAGTAGCTCCCAACATGACAGGTGTCAAGTTGGGAACATGCATACATATAGTTTAGACTTAGTTCATTTTGGGGCCATTCAAATGAATCATTCAATAATTCCATGATCATTGACATACTCATGGAGTTGTCCTTTGTACCTCCCCTTATATTTCATTGTACCTGAATCTGTATCCATACTCATACATGTTTTTGTACCTGGTTAACTCAGGAGTTGGACCTGGAAGAAGCAGTTGTCAAGCCCATGGGATATTGAAGAGGGTTTCAGCACTGAGAAATTCTCTTTATGTGAGAGAATTATTGGGAATTGATTCTGGCAGTAAACTCCAAATGGCTGTGGCTCTCAGACTTCCGCCTGATACAAGCATTAAAGCCCTGGAAGGGAGTGTGGCAGTCGAGGGACTGTTGAGAGAGAAGGGGCACACTCTTTGGGCTGGACAAGAATGTGGGGAAATGAGGGACCTGTGGATGTTAGTTTGATTTGTTCAGATTGAAATCCCTTGTCCGAGATATGTCATCCCTGTTAGGGAATCTTTTACTCCGTGGATTTTAGTCCCACCGGGGTGAGGACCTAAATATTATGGCCCCTCTATAAGGTTTCAAAGGGACAGTGTACAAATTTGAGTTTCTTCCATCTTCATGTGTGCATCCATTATTCCATGTTTATTGCTTAAATAAGGTCATTGACAACAAGATATCATTCCAAAAAATTCTATGAAATTAAATTAAAGGAAAATCATAATAAAACCAAAAATCCTTTTGAAATAAGAATTGTTAGTTGAGAAATCGAGGGATTCACAGAAAATTTCATTAAATGGAAGAACCTACCAAAGGAAGAGGTGAGATCTATTAAAATGTGTGGCACGAGCAATCCTAAAAGGATTTTTTTTTTTTTATTGCTACTAATGATGATAAGAATACCACTTTCCAACTTCTTGCAAAAAAAGTTCATGATGAATTTAGTGGGACTACTAGATTATATGCCTTTATAGAATATGGAACACACAATGCATTATAATCATATCTCGGAGTATTTCAACCACATCGAGTACATCGTCATAATATTCATCTTCCTTCCTACAAAGTTTCCAATCACATAATGTCTTGAAACATGATACGTAGTGAATTTTATGTGTAAATTCATTGTTTAGATGATTTTTTTATGGTTACTTTTGAACTTTTTGCAATGCATTATGTACCTCCTAGGATTTTGAAATATTTGAATTGATCCTCTTGTAATTTTGTAATAAGCACGCATTTCTGCTTTATTTTTATTATTTTATTTTCTTTTGAAATGTTAGCGGGAAACAAACCATTGTGATGGTTGGCCTTCCAGGAATCCCATTAAAATGAAGGTTTTAGCGAAGAGATGAGCAAGGGAGATGCAAGGATAAATTGGATGGTAGAATAAATGGGAGCTTGAAGAGTGGAGCCTGTTTGAATATTGGTGGAAAAAGGAGTC
The DNA here is from genome assembly GCA_010110895.2 of Picea sitchensis. NCBI lineage: Eukaryota > Viridiplantae > Streptophyta > Pinopsida > Pinales > Pinaceae > Picea > Picea sitchensis. Next base: position 22,806 of record SNQJ01S0217347.1, on the reverse strand, counting down.
AAAGAGCCTATCCATGATGAGCAAAGGTGTCTCTTAGCCATGCCTATCTGTAGTTTATTTTTTAGTGAGTAACAATACACATAATTTTTGTATAGCTCACCCCTTTGTATTTTTCTTGTGAGCATAATAAAAAGCTCTATTGAATGTTGAAATCTATGTGTAATTGTTTCAAATCCATGGTGGTTTTAGTGTGTGGGTTCATTAGTTTATTGTGTGCTTGAACACTCTATGTTATGGATGTTTTGGTTATGGTTATTAATTATTGGATCATTGCATGAGAGCTGTTTAATCTCGTGTGAATGTAAATAATAATGTTTTATCTATGGCTTGGGTAGCACAAAAGATGAAACAACACCAAGAAATCAACTCAAATCTCAAATATGCTAGGTAAATGGAAATGCCAACAAAGGAAAGGCTAGAAGACTACCTCTTCCAGACATTCTTAGAATACCATCATTGAGCTTACAATCCAATGCCTGATACCTAAAAATTGTCCTCAACATCCGTGATACACGCTGCTATACAAGGAAATGTTAGCATATAAACTGAAGTATAATCCATTAAATATGTGCTAAATTTAACGGCTGGAAAATAATATAAATATTTGCAACATATAATTGGACAAGAAAAGAGTATTTATTAATATAATCAATAGATTACATAGATAACCCCAGACAAAGATCTCATTGAAACTTGAAACTAAGTCCTCCAAATGGCCTTCACCACTTCAATCCTCCACAAAAAGCTCACAAAGTTCTAGGAGTAATTGGGTTCCTCCTTCATAAGAGAGGGAGAGCTTGGGGCTAAACATAAAGAGAGTTCAAACTTAAAGGACTAAAGGATGCGCAAGACTCAAGGATGTAACATGGGGAAAATTTCTCCAGAGTGTACTTTCTCTCAACTTTTCCCTTCTTCTTCAAGGATTGTATGTGGTTTGTTCTATAGCCTCCAAAAAATGAAGGGTCTAATCTGAAAGTGTTTCCAAAGATATGAAGGGTCAAGGTCGGATCCCATGACTGCGTTATTGGATAAATCCGTATAACACACAACCGGCCTCCCTAGATCCACTGGACCTAGAACAAAATAGGACACGTAATGATACCTTTCCTTAGATTTTAACTATTGAATATACCTAAGAGGCACGATTAAAGAAAATACCTTATAATTGCCTCGAGTCTTTGTTGTTCCCGCTCGCCCAATGCTCTCATACCAAGATCAAGACAATACAAAACCCAATCAAGTGGAAGAAGAAAGCACATTCTATCTAATAATTAATTCTACATGATCAAGGAGTTATGCAATAAAGTGGAACTAACTTTAAGGGGAAAGGGACACACATCAGCATTATATTGATATAGTAACCAACCCTACAACCCCGAGCTCCTGATGTTGCAAGCCTCCCTTCGATGATCCGTACCTCGACACACACACTTGCTCACTTGCATGAAGAAGATCAAACTCCTCTTGATAGACTTGGCCGGAGTTCCTTATCCACGGTGAGTTTCCGCCTCCTTCACACAATCACTAATTCTCTAATGTCTCTCTCTGCTTGTTTTCTTGCTAACCACTTCCATGAGAATCCCCTCTAATATGCGAGAGAATGAATTAGTTACTTGACTAAGAATGATCCCAAAATATCGTGGAAAGCCGCATCTTTGATAACCATTTGAATGCCATCTCATCATTCTAGAAGATTCCCTTCGCAGCGTCTGACCCTTTTTCCTTCTTTAGAAAGTGTTCGCAACCTAGCAGTTACACACAATGCGAACTTCTCGCGACCTCGCCTTAATGCAGCCCGTGAGAATCATACATTCTCGCATGCAAATGTATTGGTAGCATGCGAACCTTCCTTAAAAATGATATTTTGGTAAGAGAAGAAAGTAACTTTCCTCAGGAGAAAGTTCTAATGAAGATCTTGAATGCAACTACATCATAATGATGACCAAAATTATGGGTAACACTTGAAATGGAAAAATCCGAAATATTTTTTACCTTGGTTAACAAACCTCGGCTGCACGGATGCAATGGAGCAACCCGGTAGCCCGCTGCATATGCAATAAAAAATTTGAATTTTTGACCTTTGACCAAGCAAAAATAGGGAAACCGAAAGTGTGCGCAGGGGAAAGGTGGTACACCGCTACGATGCATAGGGTGTAGAAAATTACGTATACGTATCTCCTAATGTGTGAGGTCAGAGGAGCAATCATTATCGAATAGGCCATAACCCCTAAGTGGAGTAGTGAGGACCCAATTGGAGGAACTAGTCACTCGTCATAATACTACTATAAGTATTGACTTTGTACACATGGTTGCCAATCTGGAGTACACTACAAATCCATGTGTGTATATAGAATACTTTCGCGCTCATGAATAGGAAACACAAAGTAGACATATGCCATAGGTGGTCACAGGAACGAACTAACAAGACATAGTGGAGTCCAGTTTCAAAATCAATTGAATATATATATACAATGAAGTACAATTTGATCTTCCACAATCAAGTCATATAGGAATGGTGTGATGAAAAACAACAATATGTATGAGGTGTTGCTACTATCAGTATGACTTATTCTACACCAACCATCGATGGTGCAATTTTTCATCGTGTGAATAAAGTAGTTGATGTCAAATACAATGATGCTTTGTTTGATTACTAGTCACTGGAGGTATAACTGCTAACAAATGTGGAGACAACCCATCGATGATGAAAGTAGGCATCAAGGAACCAAGCACATTCTAACAAGTGTGAATAAGTGTGTTGAGGTTGAACACTTGAAGAATCCATTGAGCATGAATAAAATTCCTAATTATTCTACATTTACGTAATCCTGCCACTGATGATTGCAATCCTCTATGTAGTCTTATGAATCTAGATCTTGTTTCCAAAATAAATGAGCTGACCTAAGAAATGATATCCGTTGAAAGGAGGGCATTAAGTTATCCCCCATCATCCAGCAGGAGTTGCAAGGCAACACTTTATGGCGATTGTGGTGTTAACTCAAAACCACGTGATATGCATGAACCATCGACCATGTGCATCTCCTCATGCACACCCTTATGAAAGTAGTACACAAAAAGAGACCCCATGAATAGCAACCACAATGAAAACTATCTACAGAGGCGAGAAACCACCATTAGGATCTAATTGAATCCGAATATATACCACACGAATCCCAATGTGTGAATATATTTACCGTCGTCGAACATAAGGGAAACCAACCATTCAACGACCAATGATGAAACATCGACTACTGAGTTCAAGGTTACCTACCAAAGAAAAAAGTACTTTGAGGGTGTGTAATAGGACTACAAAATCATGTGACTCTGAGACAAACCAAGGGTATGGCTGACATGAAAATTCAAGAATTTTGAGGAATGTTCGACACAGGCTTTGGACTTTGAACCGTAAAGAGCATGAGACAGGTGGACAACTCGAGAAGCATAGACTCAAGAATGAACATTGGAAAAAATTTGTGACGTGGGAGGCATCGACAAACTCTCCATAGGAGCTAGAATAATAACCATTCAGAGGAGAATCCCTTTGATTAATGAGTTCAGCTTCCTAAGGCGAAACTAAACCCAAACCTTTGATGAATTGACCTAAAATGTGCTCTATTCAAAGGTGACATCGCATTGTTGTCGAGAAGATGTCACTTTTCCGGTGACTTCCTTTTTATTTTTCAATTTTGTCTTTTCATATTATTAAGGCCTAAAAAGGAGGCAAAAGAATGTTATGATACAAGAGAGCCGAGTGTCGATCACAAACTAGTTACATGTAAGTAGAATATACTGCCTTACAGCGGAATGTATGTCACTTGGGGCACGCTTCCAGGGGTAAGGTACAGATGCAAAGGATCTATGAGCGAACTTATTGGCTAACAAGAATTGTTGGGGAAATGGGATTATAACGAAAAAGTGGGAGCCGACATTAGGCTTAACAATGCAAGTAGGATAATGAAATGAAATTACAACTCGACATTATGAAGTAGGTTTCCAATAGTGTTATTTTTCATAGATTTAGTCTCCCAAGCCCTAAAAAGTGTAAAACAATACAAGAAAGAACTCTTATAGTCAAGATTGACTAGAGTATCTATTTTTGTATTTATTCCACCGATCCAAAAAAGGGTAAACTTATATCAATAAAAGTCCTTTCAAATCATTTAATGAGTTGTTAAGTTCACTCGGAAATCTTTTCATTTTAAGGAGTCCGAAAAGAGACTAATTGAGGCTCTGTGGGATGCAATTGAGGAGTCACTTAATGAGTAGCTTTAAAATATGAGTAGAAATATGAGGCTTGAACACATGGGAACCAAATGGAAAAGGTTCTAACTAGGGCACCATGTTTAGTAAGTCTCTACAACTCCTAATAACGAGACTTATAGTAACAACAAGGAGGTTGTCCAAAAATGGGTTTGAAAATCTAGGGCATATGAATCATGGTCATAGGATGACGCAAAAATGAAAAGCGAGGTGAAAAACTATCCTATATACGAGTGACGATATATACGCGGTTGGAGGCAAAAAATGGGCTAAGGAACTACCGAAAATATTTCCACAACCGTAAAAATCAAACCAAGCCTTACACTACACAGATTAGTCTTATGTTTCAAAATAGGAAATAGAGGAGAAAACTATGCGTAAAAGTTTCATAAATAAAGTGTTACCGGTTTTACTCATATCATTTTGAGTTTTAATTCCATATTGCTTTTGGAGCTATTCTCAACGGCGATCTCCAATGATTACCCGGGAGCTACCAATAATTTAATTGAAACCGTCAATCTAGTAAGTACTGTTCCGTTCTTCATTTCAATGGTTCAAATTCCATCGCATGCATTTTTTCATATTTTTAGGTCATAATATGGGAAACTTGGTGTACGTGGGCTACAGTTTATCAGGCCGCGTATACGACCTGATGTACATGGGAAAAGAAAATATTTCCTGCATGTATCGATCCAAATACATGATTGTTTAAAATTCTACCCACGTACAAGTTCGCGCATGAGTTTTTTTTATAAAAAAATGTCCTGTAAATTTGGAATTTCCCTCTGTGATGGCGGATTGGAATGGAGAGAGGGAAACAAGAATGTTGATGCGGGAGTGGAAGGTGATATGAGGGCCCAAACAGCATTTCACAACAGGATTATAAATTTTAAATGGCAAAAGGGAATGAGGGCACAAGGAAACAGCCAAACGTCTCACCCTAATATAGTCAGACCATCACCTACTGGATCTCATGAGCACTCAACACACCCTAAAAGTTCACTAAATTTCACTTTTTGGGTAAATTAATTCTGATTCCTGTACTGCCCACCTTTGGACCAGATAAAATAGCCTTTTCTCTCTCATCTTCTCAAGTTTCATGGTCTTTCAAAGTTGTTCTAAGCTTAAAATCATCATGAATTTAACAAAGCACTAACATTTGATTAAAGAAACCAGAGATCCCTGTGGACCAAAATAGTCGGTTCCAACCCCCACTCCAGTGTCTACATCTTAATTACACCACAGGCGCTATACAAGAAATGTTGTTGATGACCGCAACCCTCGTCGACATGTCGGAAGTTTTGAAGGAGCAAGCATCGCTTTGTGCAAGGAAGGACATCCTCACGCCAATTGTCAGTCGTTAATGTGATCGGGATTAATAAAGATTTAACCCACAAAAGAAACGAAAATTCAACATATCCCCGATTGTCGATCCTCTATACCCATTGGCATCGGAATTTTTCTAATAAGGATACCAACAAAAACATAATGCTATGGTGTCACATCCCCCCATCTTCCAACAGAGAAATGTGACGGATGTTATCTCTAGTATGCACGCTAGGATACGTTTTATCAAAGGCCAATGCAATTTCATGACCTCACATTAGTTGTTAATTTGTGCATAAACCAAAAGTATTGTTTAAGACTCTCGATACAATGCATCTCCATCCGTGCCTCCGCCGTCAACCAAGTTAGAATTTATTTGTAGAGATCTGACTGTAGGTTGTTTTGAATTGCATCCAATACTCATATTAAGTGGTTGATACAACTAGTAGGATCTCTCCCATTAAATCCTCTAGAGTCATTGCAAACAAGTTTATTCTGTGCACAAAGAAGTTAGGAGCACCCAAAGGAGCAAATGAGCGATCCAGAGAAAGCTTCCAAAGTCCAGTGAGTACTCATAAACAATTTTAGCAAGCGTACAAGTATGTACCATCTCATGGATGTTTCACGCTTCATTTCATTCATTTTCATCCAATGTTACTCTGTACACATGCCTAAAGCATCATTTTCAGTTACAAGAACAATGCCTCCAAAAGGTCCCTCCACCAAGAAATCCCCAAGGGTGCCAAAGCTACAAGAACCAGGGAGAAGGTTCCTTCCCTAGCAGCCGCATGTTTTACCTGGAATTCACTCAAAGACAAGGTTCACCTGGATACCACCAGAAGGCCTCGTCAAACTTCCTAATCTTTAGGAGACATAGATGTAATATTGGGACCAAAACAGATTCTCGTCAGCAGTTCATTTAAGAAAATCAAGAAGGAGGAACCCTCGAGTATGCCCCGCACAACAATCCTGACATGATAAAACTCGACGACGAAGTTCTCTCAAATGTATGCAAGGCTTATTTTCATTGCAGGAAAGCACTGTATTCTCCCAAGATCTTAACTATTAAAATGTATTTATTGATCATTAATCGATACACGAGGTTTTAATTAATCTACCATTAATGGCGGATGTCGCCTTTTCTCCCAGAAGTCTACATGCAACTCAGGGAACTGGAAGAATGTTTAAGCATTGAATTTGTTTTGAGTTTCTATCACATAAGCATGACACCAGCAATAATAAGTGGCATCTTGGTGGAGGGAGGATAAGAATTTCACCAATTGGACCTCCGGCTGGTACCCAATAGCCAACTTGAGAGAGCCTTGCATCTATTTAATGGCCCTTCTCTGTCGATTACATGGGGAGAGCACTATACCCATGTCTTTGAGCACATGCTTCCTGTCTTTATACCGTGAGTCATTTCCTCGAATAGGTTTCCAACCGGGCAACCATTCCCACCTAAGCCTTCCATACGACAAGCTCGTATTGACCAAAAGAGGGAGAGACCCTTTCCTTCTACATGGCCTTGTATTTGTTGGACGTTGTATGTGCCAAGAACATCTTTGATATAATGAACTTAAGATGGAATTCCTTTGAGCTCTCGGTCCATATATTCTTCGACATCTTATGGGAAAACAAGAACAATAAATCCTAATTCTCTTTATTTTCTGCACTGTCTGATGGTATTTAATTTGTCTTTGTTTAGTTCAAGAAAGAGCACCGGCTATTGGACAAGCTTCCAAAAGGGTTGCATCGAAGTAATGAACAATCGGGTATCTGTGATGAGTGTGAGACCCACATCGTATTTCTGCCGCCGTGTTCCATGGCAACACCTACATATGTCCCTGATCTACTAGTATTAGGGGAAATCTGTTATCAGACCATCCTGCAGGGTTATAATTCCACATTGGTCAAAGGCAAGAAACGAGTTTTCATACCCTATAGTTTCCATATTGGCACCTTCACGACACAAGATGTTTAATGAAAGATTATATATTCCATGTGGGATTTGAAAATCCACACACATGTAAGGTAAGCTGGGTTGGACACCCTGTGATTAATGAACTTGATATCTTTATCCACTTCTAGTTCAAGAGCCCCAAAGGTATATGCCAGCATTATTTTGTGTTGTAGCATGGAATAATTCCAAAGTTGACATTTCGTATCATTAACATTTAAATATCTAAATCATAATCTAGAGCGCACTATGGGTGGCTATGACATTGGGATTATGAGCAGAAAATAAGAACCCTTCTCAAAAATGCATAGGGTCAAGTTTCTATTGATCCGCTAGAAGGTGTTTCCAGAGGTGCTGCACCAGGCAATGCTATGAGGACTATAATCACATACCTAATCTTAGATTGAACTATATTCCACATTACTTGATGGGAAACCATCATGTCTTCTAGGGGGAGGCTTGACCTCGGCCAATGCATCGTTGTTTGACATTCCTGAGGTGATATTTTGATTATGTGGAAATGGATTAATTACCACAAAGTGATGCTGCGCCATAACCTTGAGGCTTCATCTTACAGTATCAAATGCATGATCCTCTTTACCTAGCTTACATGGAAACTTCACCTTCCGCTTTCTTGTATTTCCTCACCAACATGGCTACCCACTTGTTGTTATTCCGAATTCTACATGTTGTTAGCTATTCTATACCTATGGGTTATTATTTCTACCTTCTCATATTCCCTCCTGACTGCAAGTTATCCTTCGTGTTTGAATGTATGGAATGCCACCAATGAAATGGCTGAGGACGGTTGTATTCTCGTCCCACTGCATATTGGTTGATAGATAAATTTTTCATCTGATTTTTCACCTACTATGGAGACTTGGAATTTTTCGAGCCTATAATGTCAAAGAGCATGAGGCCTAAGATTTTGTCTTGGATCATTAATTGATCAGGAAAGAGTTGGGAATAATTCCATAGAGTATCCCAAATTGAGCGTATATAATATATAATTGTCGGGCTTTAAATATGGCCTCTTCCTAGGTTACCCCGATGTAGAAACATCCTTCAAATATAATGGCAAGAGGGACTTAAGGAACCACCTAATAGAAACTCCGAGGAATGTTAGTTTTAATCAATCACTTTCTATGCCATTCTTGAATGTGATCCGAGATGTGGGTGGCTTTGTCCTAACAAAAACTCTATAAAATCTCAGTACTGGCGTCATAATGAACTGGCAGTTTAAAGTGGTTGAGAAAAACTAAGGCCAACTCATGAAAGGTTTGGTATGTGCCCCCCAATAACTTGATGTACCATTTCACAACAACCCTCATAAGTGTGTGTTGAAAAAGTCTTAAAAATATTGGGTCATCATTAAGAGAGTTCGACGAGAACCATAAGTGAAAAATAGTAACATGATCTCCTGGATCCTCGCTACTCTTACCCTCGAATTTCAGAATGTCTAAGGGAATCTTGGCAGGGACTGGGATTCATGTTGGATCATGACACATAGGGTCATTCATTAATCTCGACAAATATAGAAAATTTAGGATGGCCAAAAAAGGGAGCTTTGGTTGTGGCATCTGATACCATGCTCATAAGAAAGACTGACTTTGAGAGACTATGGGTCAAGGAGGGTTTTGGTAACCACCATGGCCTTGGCCAGTAGGATAATATCCCTCTCCTAATTGATTCATGAAAGGATGTAAAGGAAGCATCACTGATGGGACCACTTTTGAGGAAAAAGTGATATGATACAGGTTACCCATGTGAGGATATACATTTCCCCCTGATGAAGGAACTCCATACGAGGAGTTTCCCATGCGAGGATATACATTGCCCCCTGACAAAGGAACTTCATATGAGGGGTTTCCTATTAGAAAATTGATTCCCCCCTGATTTAATACCATATGTTAGAGGAGGATTTTCCATAATAAAATCATTCGCGGGAACAGGCATTGTGGACAAAGGACAGATGTACGGGATATATGAAGTAGAAACACTGCCCATTTTCCCATTCCATCCTTGAAAACTATAACCATGATTGGGTCCAGAGGAAGGATGATTCCAACCCCCTATCGTAGGAAATGACTAAGGGATATGACCCCCACCAAACAGGAAAGGATTATAATGAGTCAAAGTGACCCCTAGCCCAAAACTAGTATTGACGTTAGATGTCAGAATGGAGGATGACATGTGTGGAGTCATATTCAGCATACCAAAATAAAAAGGATTAGAGGCCAGAGGCATCAACTAAGAACTATAACAAGGCATCACCGTCGAAAAGGTGCCAGGGGGAATGGATATGGATGATGTGAAATCATACCATTCAAGAATATAAAATCATTCGTCCCCATGGTTTGATCTTAGTTCATGGACTGGGTAGCGCTAATTGAGGGAGTCCCTGAAATCCAAGTAAGAGATGATGAGGGAGTCTCGGGGACTTGACTAACCATAGTGGAGGTTGGAGTCGAATCAATACTCATGATGGGATGATCATGAGCCTAAGAGGTAGATATCTATGTACCATGTTTATTAACCCTACGCCTTTTAGGAGGCAGTTTCGGTATCAAACCAAACTGTGGTAACTGATTCAAGAGCTGACAAGACCAACGGGGAGGCTGGTCTCGCTCCACAATGACTAAAAACTCGTGATGCAATGAAAAATCCTAAGGCCAACTAATATACAAATAGTATGCTCATAAATAAAACTAGAGGCCAATGCACGCAAACAAGAGAGGGTGGTTGAAAAGGGGCCTCCTGAACTAAAGAAGGTATGCATCTCACAGGAGGGGATTAGGACTCCCGAACAATAGAGTGGATGTAACATAATAATTTATAAGGACCCTCATGGGATTCACAATGCAATCGTTCATACCTCTCCGAAAAGAATAGCCTCCATAAATTTTGTGTGTTTTATGATCCCTATCTAACTCAAAGTACCTACAGGATAACCCTTGCAAGTAACCAGTGTGGATACCTAGGATTGGAAACTAATGTCATCGTGGTATAATCAATTATGGTGTGAAGGGTCATGCCAGGCCCACTGTATGGGAATGGTATCTAAGCATGAAGCTTAAGAAGCACCAAGGTACTCCAAGAACCCCCAAATACGAATAGAACCCCAGAAATATCTTCGACGCTAGGAGGGTAGTAGAGGGATATCTCTACAACCAACTTCACACAACCTCGTTCTTAACTTTGGTTTTAGTGGAGTCTCTTGAGAACCCAATTATACAATGGATTTCACCACTCCCTGGATAGACACCTATGTTGAGTTTTGTAGCCTTGGAGAAATTTACTCACAAAATCATATTCCAAGTCCCTAAATCCTAAACTTGTCGGTGTACCCTAAAA
>SNQJ01S0217347.1:0-11899 GCA_010110895.2 Picea sitchensis | reverse complement strand
GTTCCCATCAATGTGTGAATATGGTTCAATCTAAGATTAGTGTAGCCACTGAGAATAATGATTATAGTCCTCCGCAACCTACTTTGGGTACTTAGCCTCCCCCTCTGGAAACACCTTTGCAGATCAATAAGCTTGACCCTATGCCTTACATTTTGAAAGGAGTTCTTAAGCACTCTGCTCATAATCCCAATGTCATAGCCACCCATAATTACTCGATTATCGAGGATTTGGGCCAAATGTTGTGTGCAATGTCAACTTTGGAGGTATTCCATACCTACCCAACACAAAATAATGCCTTTTTATATACACTGGGGGCTCTTGAACCAAGTGGATAAGATATTATCAAGTTCAATGTCACAGGTGTCCAACTTCGCTTACCTTACCATGTGGATTTTCAAATCCACATGGAGTGTATGAATAACACTATTAAGCATACTGTCATCGCTGAAGGTGCCAATATGAAACCCATAAGGTATGAAGGCTCACTTCTTGTCCTTCACTAAAGTGGTGTTGTAGCCTTGCAAAATGGTTTGATAACAAATTTCCCCTAATACTAGTCGATCAGGGACATATATAGGTAACATATGGGGTGCCCCTGTGGCACCGAAAACCCTGATGTAGGTCTCACACTCATCTAGATACCAGTGACCCACTTTCGATACAACCCTTTTGGAAACATCCAATAGCCTTGGTCACTCTTTCTTGAACAACAAAGAATAAATGCATGCAATGAACTAGTCACAAATAAGAGAATAGGATTTCTTGTACCTGTTTTCCCATAAGATGTCGAAGAATACATGGACCGAGAGCTCAAAGGAATTCCATCTTAAGTTCATTATATCAAAGATGTTCTTGGCACATACAACGTCCAACAAATACAAGGCCATGTAGAAGGAAGGAGTTTCTCTCTCTTTTGGTGTCTGAGCTTGTCGTATGGAAGGGCTTAGTTGTTTGGAGATGATTGCACCCCAGTTGAAACCTATTCCAGAAATGGCTACGGTATAAGACAGAGGCATCCATGCCTCCAAAAACCTGGTGTAGTCTTTCTACCCATGAAATCGACAGAGAAGGGCCATTAAATAGATGCAAGGCTCTCTCAAGTTGGCTATTGGGTACCAGCCGGAGGTCTGATTGGTGAAATTTTTATCCTCTCTCCACCAGGATGCCATAATATTGCTGGTGTCATGCTTATGATAGAAACTCAAAACAAATTCAGTGCTTAAACATTCTTCCGGTTCCCTGAGATTTTAGTAACTATGAACTTCTATTGGGAGGAAAACCCCGACGCATCCGCCATTGTCGTCGTTAATTAAAAACCTCTGTGTATCAGTGTGATCAATAAGCCATTTTAATAGTTAGATGCAGGGAAATACCAGAGTCCTGCTTTCCACCATGTGAAAATAAGCCTTGCATACATTTGAGAGAACTTCGTCGTCGAGTTTTATCGTATCAAGATCGTTGTGCGGGGCATACTCGAGGGTTTCCTCCTTATTGATTTTCTTAAATAGTTCTTCCCAGCAAGGGAATACTGTTTTGGTCCCAATGTTCACATCTATGTCTCTAAAGGTCGGGGGCTGAACGAAGGCCTTCTTGGTGGCTGTCTTGATGACAGACACTGTCTTTGGAGTGAATTCCAATTGCCTTGCGACTGCTAGGGAGGAACCTTCTCCCTCTTCTGGTTCTTGTAGCTTTGGCACCCTTGGGGATTTCCTGGTGGTGGGTTTCTTTGGAGGCATTGTTCTTGTAACTGAAAATGATGCTTTAGGCATGTGTATAGAATAACGTTGGACTAAAACATATGAATTGAAGCGTAAAACACCCATAAACTGGTACATACCTGCAGTTCTTGCTAAAATTGTTGTTTTAATACTCACTGGACCTTGGAAGATTTCTCCAGATCACTTGTCTTGCTCCTCTGGGTGCTCCAAACTTCTTTGCGTACAAAATGAGCTCATGCACAATGACTCGAAAGAATATAACGAGAGAGATCCTACCAGTCGTATCAACCAACTAATACGAGTAATGGATGCAATTCAAAACAACCTACCGTCAAATCTCTACAAATAAATTCTACGTTGGTTGACGACGGAGGTGCGGAGGGAGATGCATTGTATTGGGAGGCTTAAATGATCCTTTTGGTTTATGCACAAATTAACAACTAATGTGAGGTCATGAAATTAATTAACCTTTTAAATGCATCGTATCTAGCGTATACTAGAGATAACATCACGTCACATTTCTCATTGGAAAGGTCAGGGATCGGCGACACCTTGCGTATGTTTTTGTTGGTATCCTTATTAGAAAAATTCCGATGCCAATGGGTATAGAGGATCGACAATCGGGGATATGTTCAGGTGCATAGTTTCTTTGTAGGTTAAATCTTTATTAATCCCCGATCCTGTTAACATTTCGACAATTGGCGATCGAGGATATCCTTCCTTTACTCGCGCGATGCTTACTCTCTTCAAAACTTCCGACATCGACGAGGGTTGGTCATCAACAACATTTCTTGTGTAGCGCCTGCCGTGTAATTAAGACTGTCATCTGCCGACACCGATGGGGGTTGGGGCTCGACTATTTTGGTCCTGAGGATCTCTTGGTTCTTTAATCAAATGGTAGTCTTTGTTAATTCATGATGATTTTCGCTTGCCCGAACAACTTTGAAAGACTTAAAATGAAAAACAGAAGATGAGAAAAGGAAACATTTTTATACTGAGATCGAATTAGAAATTCACAAGAGATCAAGTGGTACCCAAAAAGTGAAATTTGACGTAGACTTTTAGGGTGTGTTGAGTGCTCAACAGATCCCAGTAATTGATCAAAGTTTGAAGCAATTTTCCTTGTGCCCTCATTCCTTTTATAGCCCAAAATTTATAAATCCCACATATTTGTAATGCTTGTTGGGCCCTCATATCACCTTCCACTCCCGCATCAACATTCTTGTTTCCCTCTCTCTCCATTCAATCACCATCCTGGAAAGGAAATTCAAAATTTTGAGACATTTTTTTATAAAAAAAACTCATGCGCGAACTTGTACGTGGGTAGAATTTTAAACAATCATGTATTTGGATCGATACATGCAGGAAATATTTTCTTTTCCCATGTACATCGGGTCGTATACGCGGCCTGATAAACTGTAGCCCACGTACACCAAGTTTCCCATATTATGACCTAAAAATATGAAAAAATATGCATGAAATAAAAAATTTGAACCATTGAAATGAAAGAGCAAGGAATGAGTACTTACTTGGTCCAGACAGTTTCCAATTCTGTTGACCGTAGCTCCCAGAATCGTCATTGGAAGATCATGGGTGAAATAAGCTCCAAAGCAACATGGAGGTAAAAAACTCAAAATGACATAGTAAAACTCATTGTTTTTACTATTTATAGAAACTTTTTACCCACTTTATATAGTTTTCTCCCTCGATTTCCTATTTTTGAAAACATATAGACTAATCATGTAGTGTAAGACTTGGTTTGAAGTGATTTTTTTAGGTTATGACATATTTTCAGCGTTCCTTAGCCCATTTTTGCCTCCAACACGTATATATCGTCACTGGCATATAGGATAGGTTTTCACCACACTTTTCATTTTTGCATCATCCTATGACCATGATTCATATGCCCTAGGTACAAACCCATTTTTTAATGACACATAACCTCCTTGTTGTTACTATAAGTCTCGTTATTAAGTTGTAGAGACTTACTAAACATGGGTGCCCTAGTTAGAACCTTTTTTCCATTTGGTTCCCATGTATTCAAGCCTCATGTCTTCTACTCAATATTTTTCTGGCTACTACGTACGTGACTCCCTCCATTGCATCCTAGAGCCTCAATTAATCTCTTTTCAGACTCCTTAAAAATGAAAATATTTCCGAGTGAACTTGTTTTCTTTCACACTCATTAAACGGATTTGAAAGGACTTTTATTCGATATAAGTTTACCCTTTTTTTGGATCGAATGGAATAAATACAAAAAATGAATACTCTAGTCAACATTGACTAGAAGAGTTCTCCTTGATATTGTTTACACTTTTTCGGGCTTGGGAGACTAAATCTATGAAAAATAGCACTAATGGAAGCCTACTTCCTGAGGCCGAGTTGTAATTTCATGTCATTATCCTACTTGCATTGTTAAGCCTAATGTCGGCTCCCACTTTTTCGTTATAATCCCATTTCCCCAACAATTCTCAACATTAGCCAATAAGTTCCTTTCATAGATCCTTTGCATCTTGACACCCCTTACCCCTAGAGGAAACGTACCCCCAAGTGACAATATCCTACATGCATTCCCTTGCATCGAGCATAGGTATATTCTACTACATGTAACTAGTTTGCTTGATCCTGACACTCATTTCCTCTCTTGTATCATAACATTCTTTTGCCTCCTTTTTAGGCCTTAATAATATGAAAAAGACAAAAAAAAATTGAAAAACAAAAAGGAAGTGCGGGAAAAGAGTATTATCTTCTATCGACAACAATCGTGTCACCTTTGAATAGAGCACACATTTTTGAGTCAATTCATCAAAGGTTTGGGTTTAGTTTCGCCTTAGGAAGCTGAACTCATTAATCAAAGTTTACTCCTCTGAATGGTTATTATTCTAGTTCCTATGGAGAGTTTGTCGATGCCTCCCACGTCACAAATTTTTTCCAATGTTCATTCTTGAGTCTATGCTTCTCGAGTTGTCCACCTGTCTCATGCTCTTGTTCAAAGGAAGTCCAAACCTGTGTCGAACATTCCTCAAAATTCTTGAATTTTCATGTCGTCCATGCCTTTACAAGTGAATCTTAGAATTACATGAAGTTTTTTTCCTAGATTGCACCCTGAGCCTACTTTCACCATTGGTAGGTGACCTTGAACCCAACATATGACATCTCTTCACTGGTCACTGAATGGGTGGTTTCCCTTGTGTTTGACGATAAGAAATATATTCACACATTGGGATTCATGTGGTATATTGGATTCCATTAGATCCTATTGGTGGTTTCCTCGCCTCTGCCGATAGTTTTCATTATTGGTTGCTATTCATAGGGTCTCTTTTGTGTACTACTTTCATCTGGTGTGCATGAGAGATGCACATGGTCATTGGTTCATGCATATCCTGTTCGTTTGAGTTCTTCCTAATCATAAAGTGTTGCCTTGCAACTCCTGCTGGATGATGGGGGATAAGTTAATGCCCTCCTTTCAACATATATCATTTCATCGAATTCAACTCATTTATTTTGGAAACAAGATCTAGATTCATAAGACTACATAGAGGATTGCAATCATCAGTGGCAAGTTCTGTCATCATCGACAATTGTGAATACATTCATGTCTCCTGCTCAATGGATTCTTCAAGTGTTCAACCTCAACACCTTTATTCACACTTGTTGAATGTACTTGGTGCCTTGATGCCTACTTTCATCATCGATGGGTTGTCTCACGTTTGTTAACGTTATACCTCAATGACTAGTAATCAAACAAAGTATCATTGTGTTCGACTTCAACTACTTTATTCACACGATGAAAAATTGCACCATCGATGGTTGGTGTAGAATACGTCATACTGATAGTAGCAACACCTCATACATATTGTTGTTTTTCATCACACCATTCCTATATGACTTCAGTTATTATGGAAGATCAAATTGTACTTCATTGTATACATATATATTCAATTGATTTTGAGACTGGACTCCACTATGTTTTGTTCGTTCCTGTGACCACCTATGGCATATGTCTACTTTGTATTGTCTATTCATGGCCATGAAAAATTATCTTCTATATACACACATGGATTTGTAGTGTACTTCAGATTGGAAACCATGTGTACAAAGTCAATACTTATAGTAGTATTATGACGAGTGACTAGTTCCTCTAGCTGAGTCCTCACTACTCCACTTCTGGGAGTTGTAATGTATTTCGACCATCGTGATTGCTCCTCTGACCTCACACATTAGGGGGAATACATTACAACAATTTTTTCTACACCCTATGCATCATGCTTTGGTGGCCTACCCTTTCCCCCTGCACACTCAGTTTCCCTATTTTGCTTAGTCAAAAGTCAAAAATTCAAATTTTTGTACATATACGCGGGCTACACAGGTTGCTCCATTACATCCTGCGTACATCGAGTTTTGTGCTCAAAATTAAAAATATTTCGGATTTTCCATTCCAAGTGTTACCCATAATTTTGGTCATCATGATGATGTATTGATTATGGTGCATTCAAGATCTTCATTAGAACTTTCTCCTGAGGAAAGTTACTTTCTTCTCTTACCAAAAATATCATTTTTAAGGAAGGTTCGCATGCTACCAATACATTTGCATGCGAGAATGTATGATTCTCGCAGGCTACCTTAAGACAGGGTGCGAGAAGTTCGCATTGTGTATAATTGCCAGGGTGCGAACACTTTCTAAAGAAGGAAAAAAGAAGAATTCTCGAACCTTCTAGAAGGGAATCTTCTAGAATGATGAGATGGCATTCAAATGGTTATCTAAGTACTGGCTTTCCTGATATTTTGGGATCATTCCTATCCAAGTAACTAATTCATTCTCTCTTATATATTGAGGGGATTCTCATGGAAGTGGTTAGCAAGAAAACAAGCAAGAGAGACATTAGAGAATTAGTGATTGTGTGAAGGACTGAAGCTACAACAGCTAAGGAACTCCAACAAGTTTATCAAAGGTGGTTGATATTCTTCATGCAAGTGAGCAAGTGTGTGTGTCAGAGCTAAGGGTCATCGAAAGGAGGCTTGCAACATCAAGGCTCAGGTTGTAAGTTTACTTTCTATCAATATAATACAGTAATGTGTCCCTTTCCCATAAAGTTAATCGCACTTTATTGCATAACTCCTTGATCATATGCATAGATTAATTATTGAATAGAATGTGCTTTCTTCACTTCAATTGGTTTGTATTGTCTTGATCTTGACTGTACGAGAGCATTGGAGAAAAGCAGGAACAACAAAGACTCAAGGAAGCAATTATAAGGTATGTTCTTTAATCGTGCCTCTTAGTATATTCAATAGTTAAAATCTAAGGAAAGAGTATCATTCTGTCCTATTTTGTTCTAGATCCAGGTGGATCTAGGGAGATCGGTTTGTGTCCGCACTTACAGATTTATCCAATAACACCAAGTCATGGGATCCATGACCCTTGACCCTTCATATGCTGGAAACACTCCGATTAGACCCTTCAATTTTTTTTGGAGGCTATAAATTGAGCCACATACAATCCTTGAAGAAGAAGGGAAAAGTTGAGAGAAAGTACACTCTGGAGAAATTTTGCCTCATCTTACATCCTTGAGTCTGCATCCCTTAGTCCTTTAAGTTTGAACTCTCTTTATGTTTAGCCCCCAATCTCTCCCTATCCTATGAAGGAGGAACCCAATTACTCCTAGAACTTGTGAGCTTGCTTTGTGGAGGATTGAAGTGGTGAAGGCCCAGCTGGAGGGACTTAGTTTCTCGGTTTCAATGAGATGCTGATACAGGAGGTTATCACCTATGTAATCCTCTGATGATTATAATGAACTAAATACTCTTTTCTTGTCCAATTATATATTGCAAATATTTATATTATTTTCCATGGGTAATTGCTTTACATGTTAATGGATTATGCTAGTTTATATGCTAACATTTCATGCATTTTCCATATTCTTGTGTATCTTGGATGTTGAGGACAAGTTGTGATTATCAGACATTGGATTGTAAGCTCAATGATGGTATTCTAAGAATGTCTGGAAGAGGTAGTCTTCTAGCCTTTCCTTTGTTGGCATTTCCATTTATCTAGCATAGTTGATATTTGAGTTGATTTCTTAGTGTTGTTTCATCCATTGGATTGTAAGCTCAATGATGGTATTCTAAGAATGTCTGGAAGAGGTAGTCTTCTAGCCTTTCCTTTGTTGGCATTTCCATTTATCTAGCATATTTGAGACTTGAGTTGATTTCTTGGTGTTGTTTCATCTTTTGTGGTCTTTACCCAAGCCACATAGATAAAACATTGTATTTACATCCTGAGATTACTGTAGCTCTCATGCAATGATCCAATAATTAATAACCATAACCAAAACATCCATAACATAGAGTGTTCAAGCACACAATAAATTAATGAACCCACACTAAAACCATGAACTTGAAACAATTACACATAGATTTCAACATTTAATGGGGATTTTATTAAGCCCAAGAGATAATTATAGAGGGGTGAGATATACATAGATTTTGTGTATTTTTACTCACTAACAATACAAAATTGCATATGGCCATGGCTCAGAGACACCTTCCCTTATCATGGTCTCCTTGACTCCTTTTTCCACCAATATTCAAGTAGGTTTCCCTCTTCAAGCTCCCATTTATTCTACCATCCAATTTATCCTTGCATCTCCCTTGCTCATCTCTTCGCTAAAACCTTCATTTTTTTAATAGGATGCCTTTGGAAGGCCAACCATCACAATGGTTTGTTTCCACTTCAAACATTTCCAAAAAAGAGAAAATAAAATAAAATAAAGCAAGTACGTGCTTATTACAAAATTTACAAGAGGATCCAATTCAAATATTTCAAAATCCTAGGAGGTACATAATGCATTGCAAAAAGTTCAAAAGTAACCATAAAAAAATCATCTAAACAATGAATTTACACATAAAATTCACTACGTATCATGTTTCAAGACATTATGTGATTGGAAACTTTGTAGGAAGGAAGATGAATATTATGACGATGTACTCGATGTGGTTGAAATACTCCGAGATATGATTATAATGCATTGTGTGTTCCATATTCTATAAAGGCATATAATCTAGTAGTCACAACTTCATCATGACCTTTTGTTGCAAGAAGTTGGAAAGTGGTATTCTTATCATCATTAGTAGCAATAAAAAGAAAAAAAAATCTCCCTTTTAGGTGCTCGTGCCACACATTTTAATAGATCTCACCTCTTCCTTTGGTAGGTTCTTCCATTTGCCGAGGTACTCTGTAGTCCCTCGATTTCTCAACTACTTAATTCTTATTTCAAGGATTTTTTTTGGTTTTATTATGATTTTCCCTTCTTCATTAATTTCTTGTAAATTTTTTTGGAATGATATCTTGTTGTCAATGACCTTATTTAAGCAATAAACATGGAAGAATCTATGTACATGTGAATATGGAGGCAACTCCAATTTGTAATACACACTTTCAATCCTTTGCAAAACCTTATAGGGGCCATAATATTTGGGTCACCCCCGAGCTGGGACTAAAATCCACCCAGGTAAAAAGATTCCTAACCAGGATGACATATCTCAGACAACAGGAAAGACTCCGTCACAGGTGCCAAATCAAACTAACATCCCACGGTCCCTCATTCCCCACATTCTTGTCCCGCCCCAAGAAGTGTGCCCCTTCTCTACTCAACAGTCCCTCGACTGCCCCACTTCCCTTCCAGGGCTTTAACAACTGTCCAGACAGGAAGTCTCAGAGCCCTGTATTTGCAGTTTTGCACCTTCAGGAAATCAATTCCCAATAATTCTCTCACATAAAGAGAATTTCTCACGGTCCTGAAAACCCACCTCTTCAATATCCCATGGGCTTGACAACCTGCTTCTTCAGTCCATCTCCTAAGCTAACCAGGTACAAAAACATGTATGAGTATGGATACAGATTCAGGTACAATGAAATATAAGGGGAGGTACGAAGGACAACTCCATGAGTATGTCAATGATCATGGAATTATTGAATGATTCATTGAATGGCCCCCAAAATGAACTAAGTCTAAACTATATGTATGCATGTTCCCAACTTGACACTTGTCATGTTGGGAGCTACTTTGACCCACTTGTCCCCATCCTTAGAACTTATGATAAAATAATTATCCATACTTTATACTTTAAGGAATATTAATATAATGTTCCTTTTTGGATTAATCTCCATATCTTATCCCTTTTCCTAAAATTTTAGCCCCCCCTTTTCCCAACTAGTGGATTTTAGTCCCCCATACTCTTTTATCATAGTTGGTCTATGCACAACAATGCATTTTATATTAATGATGAGACATATACAAAAATAGGCTCACTGGCCTTTAACATCTAGGCTCTCCATCCTAATCATCATATAATCTTTTTGGCTTATAATAAACTGGCTCACCAGCCTATAAAACACAACATATAAACAAAGGCACCCTGGCCTCAAAATCGCGTGCACTTAAGTTTGCTGCACATAGTATTTTGGAATGTGCACACTTCATCATTTTACTGCGCAATACATGTGCGCACTATTGGCCCTCGACCAAGTTTTGAGAGAAAAGTGGTCATGTTTGATCATTTTTGGGACTTCAACAGGTTGGTCGAAGATGGAGCGCCCAGGCGAAGCAGAGATCGTGAAATCTCACTTGTTTTGTGGGATTTTTGGGATTTTAGGGTTTATGTAACGAGTATGGGATGTCGGCCCATGGGTTTACCCATGTTTAGGCCTTTCTTTAATGTATAAATAAGTAGATAGGAATTAGAGTGAAGCTAGTCCAAGTTGGCTTCATGCAAGAATATGTAAAGTTCATTCTAGTTAATTGAAAGTGATTGTAAGAGGCTTTTTGATAATAAGGAGTTGGCTCTATGCCTTGACCTAATTTTGGGAAGGAGGATCTGGCAGGCTATGTGCAAATATCCTATCCTCTGCGGAATTGGGATATGTGGCTCTGTGCATAATAACAGATGGCTGTAAAAGATTGAAGAAGACTAATAAAGAAGAAGAAGAAGCTGGTGGACGTAGCCCCACACTGGGGTGAACCACATATATCCTGTGTTGATGTGCTTTGTTTATGTGTTTATTTTCTTAGTGCACTGATATTTATATATGTTGGATAGATGTATGGATGCTTAGTATGGTAAATGAATGCTATATCTGAGTTAATGCTATGTGCTAAGCGATTGGAAGTGTGTGATCTACTCATTACTGCGATGTTATGTATTTAGGGTTTAATCTGCGATGTGAATGGGAGTTAAGAACTAATGCATATTGATTATCTAAGTGCTCTGTTAAGTTTTGTGATCACAGATCTGTGTCCCAGCTAGGTTGTAGACACCTGAGTCCAACAACCCCCCCTGCGTCTACCTCGGGTGAGACTTCATCTGCTTCACAGGTGTTGCCGAAAACGTCGGTAGTTAGTGTTTTGTTGGTGCATTGTTGAAGTGTTGAACCCTGGGTCTGCCCCTATGCCAACAAATGGTTCCATTGCCGTGACCTGAAATTGTGATTGCTGGGAACGAAAGAAAAGAGAAAGCTCTGTGCATAGATCTGTTGCTGTAGTGCGCAATATTCTATGTGACTTGCGAAGCTCTGTGCTAACAAAGGAACATGATTTGAAGAAAAAGAAGTAAGATATTAAAGCTTTGTGCTTTGATAAAGGTAAGATAAGTGGAAATTTTTGCTTCAAAAGTATGAATCTAGGTATGTTTGATAGATTTTGTCCTAGTTTGAAAACTAGGGCACAACTAGAAGAAATAATTGATTCGAATAAATTTGATAGAAATAGAGAAAGATATGTTATTCCTATGCATAGAAAGATTTTTTGGACTAACAAGTGGATGTAGGAACCTAGAAAGAATTTTTGCAGATTGCAGGTCTATCACTGTGATCCCAGTGCACAGTACAGGAAAGGCTGGGGATCATTTAAAATAAAGAGAGGATTAACACTGTGTTATAATTGCAGAAGACTGATACATATTTCTAAGGAATGCATTGGTATAGGTCTTATTTGTCTTTGTTGTAAATCTATTGGTCACAAAGTTGAGGATTTCCCTAGAATGCTTGCCAAAGTTGAAAAGATGAACATGAGACAAGAAAACTATGAAGAAGGTCAAGGAACTAAGGATATGTTAGAAAACCAGAAAGAATCAGAGACTATGTTATTACAACTGAAAGAAACATTGAATGATCACAGAGACAT
>SNQJ01S0217346.1:0-15235 GCA_010110895.2 Picea sitchensis | reverse complement strand
AAAGCGTCTTCCCGTGAGGGCTTTCACCATAAGGGGACCACTTTGGATTTCATCCATATTTACTTCTTATCAACCATGAAAAAACAATAATGAGTCATATTTACATCAATCAATATTGGGTCCATTACCTAAACCTTTGTGCTATGGGTCTTTCTTCAAGGGTTGACATCAATGATAACCAACCTTAATCAACATATATTTCATGTTAAGTATTCTAAGTGGGTGTCTAACCCTATTCATGTATATAAAAGGAACGGTGAAATTAAATTATGTGTTGATTTCTGTGCACTTAATAGAGCAAGTGTAAAATAAACATTTCCCATTCTTAACCTGTAAATGATTTTGTAGCAAGTGGTAGGGTCACAAATGATGGCCCTTCTTGACGGTTTTTCAGGCTACAATCAAATCATAGTCAAGATGGAAGATAAGTATAAAACCACTTTTGCAACTCAATCGGGAACCTTCAGTTATGAACGAATGCATTTTGTATTAATTAATGTGGATGATACTTTTGAAATGGCTATGCAAATACCCTTTGATGATCTTATAGGAGAGATAATCTAGATTTATCTTGATGATTTAACCATTTACTCTAAAATCTAACAAGATCATTTTCATCATCTTAAAAAAGTTGTTTCACGTTGCAGACAATTTGGCATGTCTTTAAATCCTTCAAAATTAGTTTTTGGTGTTACTCAAGGTAAAATTCTTGGTCACATCATTTTTTATTCGGGAATTAGTATTGATCCTCATAGGACAATTTCCAATCTACATCTTCAATATCCTACCTCTAAAAAGGAAAATCAATCTTTTATGGGAAGAATTAACTTTGTTAGAATATTTTTTCCTAATTTTGTTGTAATGGTTAAACCTATTCATAACATGTTGAAACAAGATTGATCATTCTCATGGAATGAAGATGCTGAATTTTTTTTTGTATAAATAAAAAAGGTAAATAAGTTCTATATCGATCCCAACGAAACCAAATTTTGATAAAGATTCTATTACTTATACAAATTATATTGAAGAAGCAATCTCTATTATTCTTATTCAAAAGGATGATCAAAACAATGAAAAAACTATATCTTACATGAGATAGAGCTTATCTAACGATGACATCAAATATTCATTTATTGAAAAACATACTTTTTATCTTTTAGGGATATTGAAAATCCACCACTTTATCCTTGGTAATCACACGCGGGTAAAATCCCTTTACCTGATGTCAAGTTTTTACTTTTGCAAACATATCTTTTAGGAAACCTTGCACATTGTCTTGCAAAAATTGAAGAACATGATTTAATGATCATAAATTCAAAAATAGTCAAGGGATAATGATCCAGGTGGATCTCAGTGGCCAACCACCTTTTTCACTAAATCAACATTTCGATCCTATGGTTTTCATACACTATGGTATTCACCCTTTTGATGGGGAATGGAATGTAATACCATATTCATTTGTTAATTATATACATCATGTAATGATTTCCTAGTGGTCTTATGTACATGCCTACATCACAACTTTAATGCACTGAATCCCATTAGAACTCTACAATTAAGTGTGATTAGGCTAGAGTAGTATTGGGATGGGTGACTTCCTAGTAATTCCTAATGTCTTGCATTCCTATGGAATTTTATAAAATTAGATTAATTTATCCCACACACATCATGGGAATTGTCCTCCTCTTACTCTCTCATATATAATTGAGGTGAAGGAGACCCTTTAAGCATTCAATGGAGAGTGATGTAAAGCTTGTTGTGAATGAAGTGTAGCCAACATATCTTTATTTTCATAGATAAGCTACCCCATTCTACCAGTTTGTGTTATACAATTTTTTTCTCTCTTACTCATTAATAGAAGTTGGGTTTCACTATATTTTTGTGTTTCTTGCAATATCTCTGTGTATTTCCTTGTTATATCTATGTATTCATGTTGTTCTCAAAATAATATGAATCAATGGTATCATAGAAGTATTATCCTTATCATTTATCAAAGAAGGTCCCTGATGAGGTCAGGGTATAGATATTTGCATCTCTAGCTAGTTTTGCTTGAGGAAAATCACTCTCGCTCACCCATGCAACCTCCCATGGTAGAAAAAAAGAGATATGACAAATCATGAGATCCTTTCAAGACATTTCTATAGGAATCCCTCATGAAACAAAGGATCGAGATGATGGACAACTTTTCTCAGATTCTTCGAAGACTACCGATGGAAGAAGTCGAGGCATCTTCGACAAGCAACCATTTCCCAAGTTTGACGCCCTTCAAGGTGCAAGTAAATTTTGATATCCCCTTATTTGAAGGCTATATAGATGCAGATTCTCTAGAAAAATGGTTGAATATGATAGAAGGTTATCACTCCATCCAAAATGTTTCCAATAGTGAAAATATCACCTTTGCACTCCTTAAATCCCTTCCCCATGTTAGAGCTTCGTGGGAAGGTGTTGATGGCCAAATATGACCATATTCAAAATTTAGTAAATTTCTCGGTCAAGGTACCAATTAGACCCTTATCCATTGTAAATGGTGATTATGAATGGTTTAAGTCTATTTACCTTTATTTATCCTAAACTAAAACTAAAAATAATAAAAATATACACTTTCTAACTAACTGAAATAATATACAGTGTTTATATTTCCTATTAAATAACAAAATTAAATTATAAATATATACAAATTTAGAACTATATTAAATGAAAACTGATAATAATCAGTGTGAGAGTTACTCCTACGAATGGAGATTTTGATTTTTCCTTTGAAAAAATATTTGAAATGAAATAAAATTTAAGAGGAATTTAATCTAACAAACAAATTTAAACTAACACCTGGGTATGATCCTCTTTGCATATAAAATAAATAAAATAAGCAATAAACACAAGATATAGATATTCTGAATGAATGCTTGAATATACCAATTGTGCATGAATTTAAAGATATGTTTAAATAGTTAACACAAATCTTTAACCATAACAGAATTCATATACATTTTAATAATGAACTAATGTGTATGACAATAAGTAAATAAATCCAATCGATTAATAGGAATTAATTGAATCAATAATAATTCCTGGAACAAATAATTCAAATAATACTTTGATATGAAAAATAAACACTCAAATACCAGTAACAGTGTTGAATATGGATGCTTGTATTGATATTCAAAGTCAAAATGATCTAGTATAAGTTTCAAAAAGGAAACTTCTACAATAGTGCACAAGTTTGATTTTTTTCCCGAAAATTGAACCCCTTTTATGATTGTTTCTCTCTCTTTTATATGAAAAGAGTCTTATAAAAATGTAACTACATTCTATAAATAAAATTAGTTATCCTTTTAAAAATTAGGAATGGGAAATTATCAAAATGTTTTAATTCCCAAACCAAGAATACATTAAAATAACAATAAGTTTTCTTTAAATAACTAACTATTATTTTCTTGAAATTATGCCTGGAATTATGATATTCCATGTTTTAATATTCATCTAGGTCATTCATTTCATACCTATAAAATAAAAAATAGAAATAATTAATAAACCACAAAACCAAAATTAGAGGGGCTACAAAATTTTAAATTTTGTAACTACTATTTCTAAATAAAATGAAATAAAAATGAAGTAGATAAAAAAATAATAATAAATCTATACCGGTAAAATGAAAAATAAATATTAAGTATTATGAGGCGGAAATTTTAAATTATGAGTTTACAAAAATATTAACTCCTAGAGAGTTAATTGTAACTGAATCTTCTTTCTTATCATGCTTGGAAACTGAATCTTGTCTCCTTTTATATTCAACCAATGACTTAATTTTTGTTCTGAGTAATTGGTTTTCCAACTCCAAATTGACTATGTTTTCTTGTAAAACAGGGGTCACTGAAAAATATTTTTCTTTCCGAAAGGAAGCTACCAGTCCTAGGTCAATTTTGCGTTTTCCTTCTAGAGGATTTTCAACGGCCTTTTCTAATGGTTATTTCATAGTGTGTGAGGAATCAATATTTTGAGAAGAAAACTATTGGGTTTTTTCTAAATATTCATCTTCGATTTGAATAGGAGAGCTAACATTGGTGATTTTTCTAGTTTTATTTATGAGAATCCTGGAGAGCTTTCTTCCTTGTCATTTGTTCTTAAAATCAACCAATTCTTTGGAAACATTCATTTTATTAAGAACATGTTTCTTTACTTATTTACAGCATTTGAATGTGAGAGAGGAAGCTACAATCTATCCTGATGCTTCAAACAAATCGTGTTTGATTTCATCAAAAGCTATGGATTATAGATTAGAATTTTCCCTCATTACTTGACTGTGTGTAACCCTTATTGTATTTGGCTAGGAGTCTAAAGTCTGTGGGTGAGAAGAATCATAATCATATATAGGATTCAAATTTTCAAACCATAATTTAGGATCATGAGTCTGTAAACTCGTCTGTGAGTTTTCATGAAAATGATTTCTTTTAACAAATTCTTCTCAAGAATCATTATTTTGCTTCAACTGAAACTCAACTAAAATTCTGATTAAACCATGGTGAAAAATATTTCTTTCAGAACTAAGATGATATCTCTGATAGAAACGATCAGTTTTCAAAATACTTTTGAATAAGAAGAATGGAATATTTAATTTGTAGCCCATGAAAACCATCAATAGTAAAAAATGGTATATAAAGTAGAGACTGCAACAACCTTCACATGTTATATAACCCTTGATAATACCTAACAAAAATCACCATTTTTTCTTGACCAGAGAAAGAGGCATACCTTTATAAGTGTATTTTCATTTAGATGATATTAAGATTTCAGACTAGGGAATATATTTTACCCTTTTGGTCTTGGACCAATATTCTCCTTTTAATGGCTAATTGGTCATCTTTGCAATCATATCCTCATTCAACTTTAATTCAAAATCTCCAATCTTGGCAGAATGACCATCAAAACTCAAAGAAAAGGCTCTGGTAACCTGTAGGTTATATCCATTGAACATTCGTAGAAAATACAACCAACCATCCTTTTGAAAGATTGGATAATGTTCCTCATTGGCTTGAATTATTTTGTTATTGGACTCAATTCTAGATATCATACCCATGTTAAAAGTCTTCTACAACTTAGGAAAACTCTTAGGGAAACATAACAAACTTTCACTCATAGGTAAACAAAAAAAAACTCAATACCTAGGAAAACATCCCAAATCAAGTAAATACATTTATATATGTTGTATCATGACTTGAAGTGAGTCATTAATTCACAAATAAGATGAGATAGAAAAGTACAATACATGGAGGGAAGTGAGTATAGCTTGGGAAATTCCACCTATTTGTATGAAGTTCGAAAAGACCCTGAATTTAATCATCAATTAAGATCATTTGTATTTATGACGACAAGGTTAAGCATGATAATCCATAAATTTGTATCAAGTATTTTCTTTGGATCATGGGAATCGTTATAGTTGTGATAATAACTTGATTAAAATTTCGAAAAGGTAAGTTATGATCTCATGAACATGATTATAATTTCATAGAAAATTGATATTTCTAATATCTTAATCAAACAAAATAAGTTAATGAAAACTTAGATACACAATAAAATAAAGAATATGTATCTTACCAAATACTGTAGCTCACGTAGAGATTTGTTAAAGGTGAGTATATGAGAAAAATAATCAAGTACATTTTGAATATAAATAATGTTTAGTGACTTGGCAATCAAAATCCCTAATCAAAATGCTTATAAAATGAAAACAACCTAGGAGGAAGATGTCATAGATATCAAAATTAGAATCAAGATGAAGATTCAATAGACTTGGGAGCATGATCAATATAAAAAAAAGGATAACAAAATTTTCAATAACAGGAAAACTGAAAATAAGGCTTAAACAAAATCATGACAACTTTTCAAAAAAATTTACAATTTTTTTTTTTTGTAAATGAAAAAAAAGAAGGGTCCCAAATTTTATTTGTATCACACGCAAAATTTGTGAGTTTTTTGTGGCAAAGGTTACTAGGAGAGGTACACTGCAGATGAATCTATACCATTGAAGAGAGAAACAACTTGGGAATCCTTTGTAGATTCCCTAAAGGAGGAGTTCTACCCTGTCAGAAACTATGATTACCAATACATGAGATGGACGACTATGCATCAGAAAAGATATCAATTGGTGTCAGAGTACACTAACATATTCCATACCTTGCACTCAAAGTTGGGCATCAAAGACTCCAAGTGACACCTTATTTTGAAGTATCGCAGTGGTCTACAAAGGTACATCCAAACAGAGATGGATTTCTTCGACATATCTGTTGAAATATTGTAACTACAAAGAATATTCTACTTCTTATTGAGTTATTATCTTATAGATCAATCCCCTTTTGTGGATTGATCATTTCAAGATTTTTATATGACCAAATCCTCTTTTGTGGATTGTTCAAACCCTAATTAAATGATGCTAATTTAGAAGTTGGACCCTAGGGCTAATTAAAGTGGTTTTATCCACTAGTTGGAAAAGTCATCCTTGCATGGTGAAGAGACACAACCCTAGCGATCCTCAGCTATTATAAATAAGAGAGGATATCTCCTCATTATTACACTCACTCAAGTCACTCATCTAATCTGCAAGTTTTAAGGAATATGCAGTTGTTGTAATAAGAAGAGAGAGAGGCACATTGCTCAATGTTGGATATTCTCTTGTGTTTAGTATTTTATCTTGGCATTGTATTGGCAATATATATAAAGGAATTTTTTGTTGGGTTTTCTCCCCCATGAGGGTTTCCTAGGATAAATGTTGTGTACCTTGTGATTGTGTTTCTTTCAATGATCATTCTTATGCTATTATAGTCTAGTAAACTGAAAAAATATTAATAACATCTCTAAAATTAACATGGTATCAAAACTTGATTGAATAGAGCACCTTTCACTGGGTAACCAAAAACATCATTGTTGTCATACAAGAAAAATAGGGATTTTTGTTGGAAGATAATTTCTAACTAAAAACCATCTAGGGAAGTGCACCCTATCCTAGAAAAATCATTGGCATCTTGAGTGCATATTTTTAGTGACTAGAGCCCCCAGAAAGTGAAACCCTATTTTTGACTGGTACCAGAAAACTAGGAGACCAGAACTAGTACCAAAAGTACCAGTTCAAAATTGAGCAAGCTCAGTTTGAAGGGGTAAAATTTGGGTTTTCTGAAAAAAGATTGCACCATCCTACTCACCTCAAACCAGCGCATCTAGTCCCTAGATCAGAATTCTAAAATTTGAAAGTTGAAAAATTAGGGTTTCCTCATAAAACCTAAAGTCAATTTTGCATTCACAGTACCAGTTGTAGTTGCAATTACAGTATCAGTTGTAGTTGCACTACCAATTCCTTTATGACTAGTTGCAACACCAGTTGCAGTGCCAACACCAGTTGCAGAACCAGTTGCAATAAAATTTTTGTGAAGTGTTGGGAATGTTGTTTTACTATCCTAGTTCACCTTTCCCTAGCAAGATACTATAATAGGTATGTACTTACATATGGTTAAAATGTATTATTATTCTAAAAGGGTACTTGCAAGAGAAAGTATTCGTTGATGTAACGACCCCTTTGTTACGACTACAAGCGAAGCATACGTGATTTTTTTTTTTTTAGGGAAAGAAGGCGATGAAGAAAACTATTTACCTCACCATTGATGATGAATGCAAGACTGCAGTCCAGGAAATAGGAAACTATGACTCAACGCACTAGCATAGGAGAAACGGGGAAAAACATGCATTAAAATAAGGAGAAACGACTACCCACCCGACACAATAGGACCACGCCTACAAGACAAGGGACAACATCTTCCTCCCAACACAATGACCTTGACTATCAAAGAATATAACCTCAAGTCACGCGAACCAAACGCTTGAAGGCATTCAACCCGTGCGCAAAAACAAACTTACAACACTCGACAACACTCACATGGAAGGCACCGACTCCGGCCAAGTTATCATTCACTGCTATCCAAATAGGGCACGCCATGATCCCCTCATTAGGAATCATGTCATCCCCAGGTGATAGACTCATCAATAACCTTGGTGCAACACATCCTATCTGGACCAAGGACTATAGAAAACTCCAATGCGGTAGGAGCCAAATACTGACAGGGATACTATACCCACACCCCACACAAAATTTCGATGAGATACAAGAGGACGACTACCAGGGAAGTCACAGCTTCGTCAACCACCCAACCCATTCATCAAGTCTAAACTAGTCAACAGTTACAAATTGTTTTTGACATTGAGTATCCATCGAAATTTAGCAAGTCTAAATTATAACTTAGTCTTTAACTTATCAATTGATTAACAATTAATACAATCCAATCGGCCATTCTAATTTACACCATATATGTTACTTTCAATCTAAATATCATCACCTTCAAATCAATTTACTATTATACAATACAATCAAGCATTAATTTCAATCGAAATAATCTCAATTACGAATCAGTTCAACAATGTTGCATTATGATTTAATCATTAACTGCAATTTAATTTAGCAAGATTAATCTATACTTTGGTCAATACTCCTAAACTCATTTAATCATTAATAACCATCTAAAAGGGTAATTCTAATTAATCCCCAAAATTACCATCTAACTATCAAATGACAATATATAACTACATTAGCCACATCAATGTAAAATGCTACAATATCACACTTGTAATCAATTAAATTACACATGCTGTCTATCTAAGATATTCGTACCAAAAATAACTAGTTGTCTATAACATTAAGAAGGGAACTATTGATTGTTAACATCATTGTAGCAATTGATATCGTTGTGGCAATTAATATTAAGAAGGAAATTGTTGTCCTTTGACATTGCTATAGCAATTAGCCTGACAATTAACATGGCAATTACATAGTAATTAATCTGACCAATAACATGGTTGTAACAATTAATGTTTGGCAGTGAGAAGGCTGGGTACACTCAAATTGAAGGAGAATAAGAAGACAATACAAACTACAGAAGGATCAACTCGTGGTTATTGAACAATCAACGCAGACAACATTCTAAATAGAAAATGCGTGTCTCTTCAACAACGAACTCAGTCAATTTGTTTTGGGGGGAAAATCCATGGTTATTTACATCAAACTCAGTCACATTTAATAGGAAAAACGTGGTCATTTAAACAACAATATCGGTCTCATTTTAAAAGCAAAATCGTAGGCATTTAAACAACAATCTCAATCTCACTTTAAAAGAAAAATCGTGGGCATTTAAACAACAATATCAGTCTCATTTTAAAAGCAACATCATGGGAAGTTAAACAACAATATCAGTCTTATTTTAAAAGAAAAATTGTGGGCATTTAAACAACAATCTTAGTCAACTTTTAACAGAAAAAATGTGGGCATTTCAATAGCAATATTTGTCAACTTTTAAAAGAAAAAAAGTGGGCATTCAATATAAATCTCTGTCAACTTTTAAAAGAAAAAATGTGGGCATTTAACAAAAATCTCTGTCAACTTTTAAAAGAAAAAATGTTGGCATTTCAACAACAATCTCTGTCAACTTTTAAAATAAAAAAACGTGGGCATTCAACGACAATCTCTATCAACTTTTAAAAGAAAAAACATGGGCACTTCAACAGCAATCTCAGACATGTTTTAAATGGAAAAATTGTGGTTTCCCTTTTTCATTGCCTGGATGCCAAATGGAAACACATATAGGAATGACCAAAATTCCCTTCCCTTACCAAGATACCCATTATAAAAATGAAGACAGGGAAATGAGTTTGTTTTTCCATTTCCAGGATACCAATACAACGCAGACATGAATAACACAAAAAAACGTTTTTCCATTTCTAGGACATCAAATATAAAAATGTAGATAGGGAAGCAAATCATTTTTCCATTGCTAGAATACCAATACAATGTAGACAGGAATAACAAATCAAGAAGTTTTTCCATTCCAGGATACTAATAAAAAAATGCATACATGAAATCAAATTGTTTTTCCATTGCCAAAATACCAATACAACACAGACAACAGTAAGAGAAACGCAAGGATCCAATGGGAAAAGTCATTGAAATGATCACAGGGATTATATTAGTCAAGGCGCAGAGAAAAACCAACAAGGACGCAATATAATCCATACACAGAGGTCCTTGCTATATGACGCAAGTCAAACAATCAGCCAAGGACAATAACGGAGGTAGACGGATGACAGGAACATCCTTTTCTCATCATCCATGGACAAAAAAGTAGGGCATTGAGATCCATAGGTATATTAATTCTGAAGCGACGACCATAGATCAGGCTCCTGGTTAACTACTTTGGTGAGGACTGATGAGATACAGACCAAAGGAAAAAACAACCACAATCTTCATAATCAATACACCACAGGGAAGTCAAGACATGCCGGGAATCGAAGGCCATGGGAGTCAATCGATCATCGAGCTATAGGCTATGGAAAAATTCATTCATCAACTAGAACACTAAGACAATCAATTTTCTTACCCAATTAAACATGCAGATCCAAAGCATAAATCCTACTACATTCTACCATGAAAAAATAAAGAAGGCATATCCTTGCCTGATCGCCCTCTCAACGTTGATGTCTCGCGCGCTCCATGCAACTCCTGCTTGTCGACTAGCGAGAATTCACCGATACCTCCTAGCCAATGCTAGGGGTACTCTTCTTCCCCCTTAGCCCCCTGAGCCTTAAAGGGGCCACACACACTAACCAAGAATCATCTAGCTCCCAGCTCACCTCACAAGGCCAAGCTACCAATCCTCCCTGAGCTGGGTATCCCAACTCCCACAAGCTAAGTCAGTCAAGAATAGATTTCTGCAGTGTAACGTTATGCAAATAGAAGAGATCCTTCCTCCTTATCCTCCCTCCATTATATAGAGTTTTGAACTCCTTTAGCTTCCCAAAATCCCATTTAAATTAATGTTTAATAAACTAATTCCTAAAAATCCTCCCCGTACAAGTGTCACCCATCCCCTTCATTCCTCCATAAATTAATTTCTTTAATTAATTAATTACCCTTATTTCCCTCACCCACCTAGAGTCACTCCTAGAATCGCTCCTAGGTGTCCCCAAATTCCCTTACAGGTTTTAATGACTTTCCCCATTATTAATTTGCTAGTTCAATTTAAATTAGAAAGTTCTTAAATGGTAGATACCTTACTAAGTTGGATTAACTGCATTTTTCCTAGTGTTTCCCTTTTCTTTTAAGGTTTGTTTTTCCTAGTTTCCTAATTATTTTAGATTTCTCCTTTTTCCCTTTTTAATTAAACTCAAAAAGGCATGTGCAGAAACTTACACTTCTCCCCCCTTTTTTAATGAATTAAATTTTTATTTAGCAGAAAAGTAAAACAATCATTCCCCTTTTTAAGTTTTTATCCCAAAATATTTTTATAAAACACTTTAATTGCTTACCCCCTTCTTGTCACAAGGTTAAAAAATATTATCTTTATTATTTATTTTATTTTTATTTTTTTTATAAAAAGGTAAAATTTTACCACCAGTAAATATTAGACCTAGACCTTAATTTTCGTGTTGGGCGACAATTTATTAGGGAAATTAAAAAAAAAAAAATTATCACGTTATTCGTCCTAAGGCCATATAGGTTCATTCATTTATCATTAACAACACGACGTGCCCTTCATGATGCACTAGGTGCTCCAAGGGTGCCACTTGCCTCATCTGTTTCCCTTGTGTGATGTGCTCTTCAGGACACACTACATGTTCCAAGGGTGCCACTCGCCTCTTTCCATTTTTCTTGCGCGACGTGCCCTTTAGGATGCACCACGTGCTCTAAGGGTGCCACTTGCCTCTTGACTGACTTGGTAGACATCAAAAACCCCTGGAGTCAATACTCCACCAGGTGAACTTGTGGGAGACTAAGGGCCTCTAAGGAATAATTTCCCCACCTTATTGTGTGCCCCTTAGAATCATCATGAGAGAATGTTGCAGTCTTCCCTCACGACATTGTGGGTCCTCTCAAACTAGGTAAACGTTAACCTACAATTCGATCCATGGAGGGAGTGCTAGTAGTTTGTGGCAGATCTTCTCTCCACACCTCTCCCTCAACAACTCTGGTAGTCGTGCATCACCCCTCTACTCCACATGTGAGTTTGGTCGGCAAGCTATCGTCAGCCTGCATCATCAACGAATCATGTTAGAAATATATCCATAATCATATCATCTAATCATATGAACTAATATCACATATAAAACAATCAAATCCAAATAGTTCACTCCCTGACCCAATCTAGAGTCCAAGGGGTTCCATTGATGCCTCTGCACCCTTGAGGTCCAAAATCCTACACAGTTAGTAAGACCGAGTCAATAGCACCTATCTATGACAATGCATCAAAACAACATGACATCAACCCATAACGCCTCATAATCAAAATCAATGTTTTAATAGCATAATAATTCAGATCACTTGTGAGAAAATTTCCTCAAAGAATAAGTTCACTCAGTGTGTAAGAGAAGGATGTTACATTTGACAATCATAGATCCAGAAGGCCCTCAGATCCAACCCATTCAGAGGAATAATGCACATGAGGTTTGATAATTTTGATATGCATGTATTTGTTATGACATTATTTTGACATCTAGGTTGTATTTTGAAGTTATGTCCATCATACTAACCATTGGTCAAAAATTAAATTCAAGGTATTAGATTGATTAAATTTGAGATTACAGAGCTTATTCTCTAACTTAAATTTATGTCAATATAGCATATTGTCTTAGTAAGGAGGACGGGTTGAAGAAAGAACTTGTCATATTGAGTGAAGGAGACTGGGACGAAAAACAAAAATGCTCATTCTTGAGGACAAGAATCCAGATTCCAGGTTTCATTAATTAGTTTGGTAAGATTCAAAGTTGCACATGACAAGTTTAATAACTATCTCATTACAAATAAACACTATAGTTGAGGTAAAAGTCTTTGAAAATTATTATACTTGGTAGCATGTGACCATATTGAGATAAATTATTATTGTAATCATTTACCAGATAAAACTAACATCTCTTCTAGGAGAAACTTCTTTTTTTTGGTTCCAGGTTACCATGGAGAAATGTTTGATCAAAACACTACAAGAGTGTTTCTCTCATCTCGTATTGTATTTCTTACTTTAACCCTTGTTTCAGGGAGGTCACAAGTGATAGATCTAAAGGAGCTACTGTGACGATTGTTCCTTCTATTATATTATCATTGTTATCAAGAATATTATTCTTATTTGTTGTTTATCCCTTGTTGATCTTGTTCTGGGAAGGTCAAAGGTGATAACCCTGAGGAAGCTATAGTGAGAGTTGTAGAAGGAAACATATTAGATAAAACATGAAGCAAACTATCCAAGTTGTATACATGATCGTATACATTCACGTACCAAAGAATATGAAGAAGAAACTACTTTTGAGATACAAAGTATCTCATATGGAGATAGATTGTAAGGAGAACAAGGATCCAAAGATGATCAAACATTAGAACAAGAACTCACAGTAGAATTTTTCAAAGGATAATGAAGCCACCTTGAAAAGAAGAAAAAATCGTTTGAAGTATGACTCAGGTTTTTAGATTAATACTTGGTATTCAACACCAAGTATATCTTCTAGAGACTATGAAGCCTTTGTAAACTCAGAAGAAATCAAGAATAGAGTGAGCCTGATCTTAGAGAGGATCAGATGGGAAAATGAGACATCTTCAAGGACTCACTGACTGTAACATCCCGCTCTGGCGCACTTACAAAACTTATTCTTTGAGGACACTTTCTCGCAAGTGATCTGGACTTTTCTGATATTAATACATTTATGCTTGATTATGATGCATTCTGATAGACGACATGATGTTTTACTACTTGATGTAGACAGGTGTTATTGAATCAGTTTCATTGAGTGTGTAGGGTTTCGGACCTTGAGGATGCAGAGGCATTGGTGGAACCCCCTTGGACGCTGGATTGAGTCAGGGAGTGTGCTATTTGGGTTGATTCATTTACGGTGATATTGATTTGTTTTGATGATATGATATTGATTTTATGATATGTTGTTGACGTTTTGAAACGATGGTTGATGATGCAGGCTGACGATAGCTTGCCGACCAGACTCACATATGGAGTAAAGGGTCCACACATGATTTCCAGAGAGGTTGAGGGAGAGGTGTGGACAACAGCCTTGCCACAGCCTACTAGTACTCCCGCTGTGGCTCGAACTGTAGGTTAACGATTACCTAGTTCGAGAGGATCCACGATGCCGTGAGGGAAGACTGTGATAGTCACTCACGATGATTCTAAGGGGTGCGCAATAAGGCGGGGGCCTTATTCCTTAGATCCCTTAGTCTCCCACAAGTTCACCTGGCAGAGTGTCGACTCCAGGGGTTATAGATGTCTAACAATCAGTCAAGTCAGCGAGTGGCACCCTTGGAGCACGTGGTGCATCCTGAAGGGAACGTCGCGCAACAGAAACAAGCGATGCGAGTGGCACCCTTGGAGCACGTAGTGCGTCCTGAAGGGCACGTCGCATTGATGATGATTATGAGACAACCTATATGACCCTGAGACCTTAACGCCTGATGAAATTTTTAAAACGACTCCCCTAATTAATTGTCGCCCAGTTCAATTCTAAACCTAAATTTAAAACACCTCTAAGATAAAAAAACTTGATTAGCCTTAAGAGAAGACCCTCCAAAAATAAACTTAAGGATGTAAACTAAAACCNCACGATGATTCTAAGGGGCGCGCAATAAGGCGGGGGGCCTTATTCCTTAGAACCCTTAGTCTCCCACAAGTTCACCTGGTGGAGTGTTGACTCCAGGGATTATAGATGTCTACCAATCAATCCAGTTGGCGAGTGGCACCCTTGGAGCACGTGGTGCATCCTGAAGGGCATGTCGCGCAAAGGAAACAAACGAGGCGAGTGGCACCCTTGGAGCACCTGGTGCGTCCTGAAGGGCACGTCACATTGATGTGGATGAAGGAAACAAACCTAAACAGCCTTGAGACATTAACACCTTAATAAATCTTTAAACAATTCCCCTAACCAAGTGTCGCCAGTTCAGAATTTGAGTCCTAAGTCAAGAAAAAAAACTCTTCTAGGGTAAAAATTCTAGTGAATTCAAGACTATACATTAAATATTCATTACCCCTATGATTTGCAACCTCCACCTAATCCAAGGATTTTCCTTCCTTGATTAAATACATAAAACAATCCCTTCTTTAATTGAATTCATAAAGAATTCCCTCCTTAATTGCATACACAAGGCCATTCCTCA
>SNQJ01S0217345.1:5360-15401 GCA_010110895.2 Picea sitchensis | reverse complement strand
ATTGTTTCACTAGATGCTTATACCTGAGTGGAAAATCTATGTCTCCTATGCTCTCATCATCATAAGAGCATGATCCTCCTTCGGCAAGAAAAATTTTCATGCGTCTACAAAATTTTATTCTGACTTTTTCACCTCTGGTCCTTATTTGCTTATCATATCTACTAGATGCAGTCGCATTTCCGACCTCTATTTGTCCTAATATTTCCTCACTCGGCGACGAAATACCTTAAAGGTACCTATTTGGTTGTACCTTCATTTGCATGTGCACGTGTTGTTAGTCAGTAGTCTATCATCATATTCAGAGTTCTAAATAAAAAATTTATATCTTTAGTTTTGGATGCATAATTAGACTAGGGAGAAATTACCAATATTAGTGGTCAACCACCTAATTTAATGTGATATCCCTCTTGATTTTGGACATATTAAGGATATATTAAAAATGTGAAAACACAAAGGACATGATAAATTTATCATATGGATCTAAGAAAAAAATAGTATTAAGGTTGTTGTTTGTTGGATTTCTGCAAATTAGAATTATTATAAAAAAATGTCCATTGAAGATGAGGGTCAGTGCTATGGAGTAAGAAATCCAACCATCAGTTGGTGTGTTTCAAATCTTGGGTGATTTAATTGGAAATATGTCTAAGGAAAGCCAAGAGTATAACTATACAAATATTAGGTTTGTTCAAGACAAGAGTAGAACTATACAAATATTAGTTTTGTTCAAGCCAAGAGTAGAACTATACAAATATAAGTTTTGTTCAATCCAATTTGAAGAATAAGTTAGTTATGGCGATGGTTAACAATAGTGCAACCCACATTTTTATGTATGAAGTAGTGGTTGTTAAACTCAATGTGCAGTTGAAATTGGTGCAGTCTTTTTTCAAGGCAATAAGATATAGTAGTTAGTTGATAGAGACATGTAGAATTTAGTTAGTTTTTATGCCCTGAGGAGGAATTGGCCAAGAGTCCCTTAAATAGTTTGGGATGCGAATTGCAACTGGGCATAAAATTAAAAACGAGACTCAGATTGAGGGACCATCGAATCTGATGGATTCCTGGGATAGGATTTCACCTAGAGTACCCTTGACTCTAGGGTGCCATGCCTCAGAAGTTGCTTTACTCATTGATTTCGAGAACTAGTGTTTTTCTCAGTTTGAATCAAACCAACATTTGGATTAAGGGGTCCAATTTATGAAACCGTGCCTCGGGAGAGGATGGAAAATATAGTCACCTAGTCCACACCTAAAAAATCTTGCAACATCTCATGGAACTCAAAAATGCTGCTACGTTAGATTTTTATGCCATGATGAGCAATTAGCCAAGAGTCCCTGAAATGGTTTGGGATGCAACTTGCAACTGGGCATATAACGAATATCGAGACTCATATTAAGGAACCATCAACTCCAATGGATTATTAGGATGGGATTTCATTTAGAGCACCCCTCACTCATAGGTTCCATGCCTTAGAAGTTTCTTTAATCATTGATTTCGAGAAATACTGTTTTGCTTAGTTTCAAGAAATGCAACATTTGGATTATGGGGGCAATTTACAAAACCATGCCTCGGGAGCGGATGGATAATTTTTTCACCTATTCCATGCCTAAAAAATCTTGCATCATCTCACGGAACTCAAAAATGTTGCTCTGTTAGTCTTTTATGACCTGAGCGGGAATTGGCCAAGAGTCCCCAAAATGGCTTGGGATGTGACTTGCAACTGGGCATAAAATGAAAACCGAGACTCGAATTGAGGAACCATTGCCTATGTTGGATACCTGACATAGGATTTTAGCTATAGAACCCCTCACTCCTAGTTCCAACCCCTCAGGAGTTGTTTTTTCATCGATTTCAATAACTAGTGCTTTGCTTAGTAAGAAGCAATGCAACATTTGGATTTAGGGGTCCAATTTATGAAACCATGCCTCATGAGAGGATGGACAATGTGGTCACCTATTCCATGCATAAAAAAGTATGAAAAATCCCATGGAGCTCAAAAATGTTACTCCATTAGGATTTTATGCCGCAAGGATGAATTGTCAAGAGTCCCCGGAATGGTTTGGGATGCGACTTGCAACTGGGCATAAAATGAAAATAGAGACTTGGATTGAGGAACCATCGACTCTGATGGATTTATGGCATAGGATTTTAGATATAGCACCCCTCACTCCCAATTCCAACCCCTCGAAAATAGTTTTTTTCATCGATTTTGATAACTAGTCCTTTGCTCAGTAAGAAGCAATGAAACATTTGGATTTAGGAGTCCAATTTATGAAACCGTGCCTCAGGAGAGGATGTAAAATGTAGTCACCTATTCCATGCCTAGAAAATCTTCCAGCATCTCATGAAACTCAAAAATGTTTCTCTGTTAGGTTTTTATGCCCCGAGGAGAAATTGGCCAAGAATCCCCGAAATGGTTTGGGATGCGACTTGCAACTGGACATATAACGAATATAGAGACTTGGATTAAGGAACCATCAAATCCGATGGATTATTGGGATAGGATTTCATCTAGAGCACCCCTCACTCATTGGTTCCATGCCTCAGAAGTTGCTTTAATCATTGATTTGTAAAACTAGTGTGTTGCTCAGTTTGAAGCAATGCAACATTTGGATTAAGGGGCCAATTTACGAAACCATGCCTCGAGAGAGGATGGATAGTTTGGTCACCTATTACATGCCTAAAAAATCTTGTATAATCTCATGGAACTCAAAAATGTTGCTCCGTTAGTCTTTTATGTCATGAGAGGGAATTGGCCAAGAGTCCCCGAAATGGTTTGGGATGCGACTTGCAACTGGGCATAAAATGAAAAACGAGAGTCGGATTGAGGAACCATCAACTCCAATGGATTCATGGAATATGATTTAAGCTAGATAAGTACCCCTCATTCCCAGGTTCCATGCCTTGGAATTTTCTTTACTCATTGATTTTGAGAACTAGTGTTTTGCTCAGTTTGAAGCAAACCAACAGTTGGATTAAGGGGTCCAATTTATGAAACCGTGCCTCGTGAGAGGATGGAAAATATATTCACCTAGTCCATGCCTAAACAATCTTGCAGCATCTCATAGAACTAAAAAATGCTCCTCTGTTAGGTTTTTATTCCCTCAGGAGCAATTGGCAAAGATTCCCCGAAATGGTTTGGGATGCGACTTGAAACTGGGCATATAATGAATATCGAGAGTCGGATTAAGGAATCATTTAATGCGATGGATTACTAGGATAGGATTTCATCTAGATCACCCCTCACTCATAGGTTCCATGCCTCAGAAGTTTCTTTAATCATTGATTTCAAGAACTAGTGTTTTGCTCAGTTTGAAGCAATGCAACATTTGGATTAAGGGGCCAATTTATGAAACCATACCTCGGGAGTGGATGGATAATTTGGTTACCTATTCCATGCCTAAACAATCTTGGAGCATCTCACGGAACTCAAAAATGTTTCTTTGTTAGTCTTTTATGCCCTGAGCGGGAATTGGCCAAGAGTCCCCGAAATGGTTTGGGATGCGACTTGCAACTGGGCATAAAATGAAAACCGAGACTCAAATTGAGTAAGTGTCATCTCTGTTGGATTCCTGGCATAGTATTT
The DNA here is from genome assembly GCA_010110895.2 of Picea sitchensis. NCBI lineage: Eukaryota > Viridiplantae > Streptophyta > Pinopsida > Pinales > Pinaceae > Picea > Picea sitchensis. The sequence goes on along the minus strand of SNQJ01S0217345.1, from coordinate 11,818 downwards.
TAGATAGAGCACCCCTCACTCTCGGTTCCAACCCCTCAGAAGTTGTTTTTTTCATCGATTTCAATAACTAGTTCTTTGCTCAGTAAGAAACAATGCAACATTTGGATTTAGGGGTTCAATTTACGAAACCATGCCTCGGGAGAGGATGGAAAATGTGGTCACATAGTCCATGCCTAAACAAGCATGAAGAATCCCATGGAGATAAAAAATGCTTCTCTGTTAGGATTTTATGCCCTCGGGATGAATTTACAAGAGTCCCCGAAATGGTTTGGGATGCTACTTGCAACTAGGCATAAAATGAAAACTGAGACTAGGATTGAGGAATTGTCGACTCCAATGGATTACTAGCATAGGATTTTAGCTATAGCACCCCTCACTCCCAGTTACAACCCCTCGGAAGTAGCTTTTCTCATCGATTTTGATAATTAGTTCTTTGCTCAGTAAGAAGTAATGAAACATTTGGATTTAGGGGTCCAATTTATGAAACTGTGCCTCGGGATCAGATGGAAAATATAGTCACCTAGTCCATGCCTAAAAAATCTTGTGACATCTCATGGAACTCAAAAATGTTGCTCCATTAGGTTTTTATGCCCTTAGGAGCAACTGGCCAAGAGTCCCCGAAATGGTTTGGGGTGCGACTTGCAACTAGGAATATAACGAATATGGAGACTCAGATTAACGAACCGTCGAATCCGATGGATTATTGGGATAGGATTTCATCCAGAGAACCCCTCACTCATGGGTGCCATGCCTCAGAAGTTGATTTAATCATTGATTTCAAGAAATGGTGTTTTTCTCAGTTTGAAGCAATGCAGCATTTGGATTAAGGGGCCAATTTACAAAACCATGCCTCGAGAGTAGATGGATAATTTCATCACCTATTCCATGCCTTAAAAAGCTTGAAACATCTCATGGAACTCAAAAATGTTGCTCCGTTAGTCTTTTATGCCCTGAGCAGGAATTGGCCAAGAGTCCCCGAAATGGTTTGGGATGCGACTTGCAACTGGGCATAAAACAAAAAAACGAGACTCGGATTGAGGAACCGTCATCTCTGTTGGATTCCTGGCATAGGATTTTAGCTAGAGCACCCCTCACTCCCAGTTCCAACCCCTCGAAAGTTATTTTTTTCATCGATTTCGATTACTAGTGCTTTGCTCAGTAAGAATCAATGCAACCTTTGGATTTAGGGGTTCAATTTACAAAACCATGCCTTGGGAGCGGATGGACAATGTGGTCACCTAGTCCATTCCTAAACAAGCATGCAGAATCTCATGGAGCTAAAAAATGTTGCTCTCTTAGGCTTTTATGTCCCGAGGAGGAATTGTCAAGAGTCCTCGAAATGGTTTGGGATTCAACTTGCAACTGGGCATAAAACGAAAACCAAGACTCGGATTGAGGAACCGTCGACTCTGATGGATTCCTGGCATAGGATTTCATCTAGAGCACCCCTCACTCCCGGTTCACTCCCGGTTCATGATTGGATTCTAGTTTTCCTAGACGTTAGTTTTGAGGCTGTATGTATTACTGTCCAAGAGGTTGGGAGGATGTTGGGAGAAAGAAGAGGAACCTCACTTATTTTAAAGAAAAGGGACACAACACTCCCTATTGTAGGTGAAGGCTAGTATAAGAAGTAGAATTTTCTAGATATAAGGAGGATAAAAGTAGTCTTTGACCACTTCCAGAATGGGATCATCCTTTTTAAGAAGGACAAGGACTAAAATATCTTCAAGGTAATTTCATATATTTCCATCAAGGACATGGACAATTCTGATGTGGACAATTTTTCATGTAGGCATTTCTTCCGGACCTCTTCATGAAAGATTGTGAATCTATGGTGCATGTAAAAATATGTGAGATGTGGGTTTATGATAATATTTTGAATTTTCCAATAACATTATCCATTGACCTTGTGTAAACCATTCCATTTGGTGTTTTTTTCACTAAGTGTAAAGAACAATGTTGGATAATTATAAGATGTAAGTTAGGTATTAACTATTTGTTACCTCTTTATTACCTTTTATTTTAATGGTATCCATATTTTGTATTGATCAAATGAGGAATTAACCCGGAACTGATTCCATTAGAGACAAACTCAATCCTAAGGACAACTAAGGATAAAAAAAAACACACACTAATTAATCTAGGAGTCAAGCATGCAAACAAACCTTCTCACAAAGAAGTGCTATTTGGAGATGGAATCCAACATCGCAGAATCAATGCGCGAAGGGGATGAGTTTCGACGGGTGGGAAATTTATGTTGACAACCTGCTTAATGAACTAACGCCCTGGTGCAAATTACCTCACTGAGCAGTGGGAAATCCTCGAAGGAGTTCGAGTGAGTCTAGCCAACGTCGATCCCAGGTACAACACCACCTTCCATGTGCTATCACCTTGTGTAGGAAGTCTAAAATATTATGGCCTCTATGGTACCACCTACTATACCAAAGCAGAGAGGGGACAGTCGACAGTCGACACCAAGACCAACAAAGTAGGGTTGATTACTCTGAGGGCTCCAATGCGACCTCATGATTGACCCTTATGTTAGAAGGGCTTCCCAAATTCAGTGATATAGCAACTGGATTTCACTCCCTAACTTAAGTCTTTATGTTTTTTTAGCATCTTTGGAAAGTTATTCTCACAATCCTATTCCAAAGATCTACACCTAAGCTAAGATGGGTTTGAAGAGACCTACAAAAGTTTCTAGATAAATTTTAATTAGCACTTGATTTTAGGCTATAATTACTCAAAGGAGTGGTCGTGAAAATGATGGTGTTTTGAATCGACTCTTTAAACCATGTAAGAGGAAAATGAAATGCAACAATTTCAACTTCGATGAAAAATAGCTATGGGAAGGAGAAAGAGGTTTTAAGAAAAGAAATAATTTTTTGATAGATTACTATATGTGCAGTACTGCTAGGAAAAAAATAGAGGCGCAAAATAAATATCCATATCCATGTCACAGATAAAAATTCCAAATGAAAAAAATAGAGGCGCAACCATCGAAGAGGCCACAAAACATTACTTGTCAACAAAAGGGTCACAAGGTGGTGAGCTACATGATCTCAATGGGACAAGGTAGGCATACACATACTCGTTGAGACAACTCATGATATAAATAGTGAGACAATGAAGAAGTCTCGAATACAACATCATGGAAGAAACCATGTCTGGAATATATTAATATGACATAATCAGTCTCATATACATATATATGGGTGTTAAAATTTGAAGTACATCCCAACTGTGACTAAACTAAGTACATAAAAAATGATGCACCCACAAGGAAGGGGGTGGAAGAGACTTGAGAAGCCCTGATAAACAAGAATGGGGCTTCAAACCCCCACATGTATATTCTATCAAAATATGTGAACTGCAACTATCTATAAGTTTTGGTGCATATGCAAATGCACTTGCTTACTTCAACACACTTGCTTTAGTGTCATTTTTACCTTACATGCATTATTTTCTTTAGTTCTTTCGTACACACAGGAAATTAAAAGTACATTTCCTTATTTTGTTTAGTTATTTCTTCCATAGATGAGTCATCTGTCCTTAGATTTCAAAGTTTATTCTTCCATAGTTAAGTAAAAAATGAGCCTTTGACAGTTTGGTTGAACCTAGCTCATGTGTAACTATGCTTTTGAAACTAAGCATGGTTACCTTTGTTCATTGTTTTGTAGGTTATTGTGATCTCCTTTACTACCTGGCTAGCATGATTTGTAGCAGGAAATATTGGTTCATACCCCAAGTCTTGGATCCCTTCTTCCATGGATGAGTTTGAGCTTGCTCTTCAGTTTGTCATATCTTTCATGGTTATAGCTTGTCCCTATGCTTTGGGCCTTCAACACCCACTGCAGTCATGGTGGGTACTGGAATAGGTTCCACACAAGGTGTTCTCATCAAAGGGGGAAAGGCACTTGAGAGTGCACATAAAATGAAGAGGGGTTGGTGACTATATAAGAAGAGGTCGATGTGGTTGACATGGAGGATAAGGTGGATATTAAGAGGATAAGGAGGAGGTGAAGAAACTTGTGGTTTCCCAAAGCCAACGCAAACATGGGGTTTCACTACTGCACACCAAGGGGAGTTGAAAAGATAGGCGCCCAGAGGCATCGCAAGAGTCAGTGACACAAATCATGTGGGAAAAAAATTGGGGTTTCCAGAATGCAAGGAAGGGCGAGTTGGAAAGATCATAATTATGGTTTCTAGTTGTATAAAAATGATTATAATAATAAAGAAGAATCATAATTTCTAGTTGTATAAGTAAAAATTCAACAATAGTTGACTACTCAAACCAATATAAAAGACATCTTGTGTTTATAACTTCAGATCATATGAGAAAGTATAAGAGTTCATTGGTACTAGGGTATATTTCATAGGCTAGTGATCTAAGGGAAATAAACCCTAGTGATTCTTATGGACCACTATATAGTAGGATTTCAAGGCCCATCTTACAACTTATGTGGTTTATTTTGTGCCCTAAGAGATTAACACCTACATCAACCATATGTATTCAAGTCATGTGTCACAAAGATCCATATTTGGTGGGATTGACACGTTGCTTCCATAGCATGTTGGTGTCATAGAAAAATAAGTAGTAGATATTTGACCCAACACTATATAGGTAATAAGAGAACCATGTATATCATTGAAGAATTAAAAATGTCGATATTGCAATTCGGTGAGGGTTTCTGAATCAATAGTAACCAAAGTTAGTACCCTTCTTGATGAAAACATTTCAAAATAATAATTTGGTGATTGCAAGCTATGAGATCTCTGCCTCAGTGAAATGAAGACCTTTCTCGAGCTGCAGAAACCTTAGCTAATATGATACATTGCTTGTTTGTTGTTGGTGAAGTTTCATAGTTTGCAAATGTGAAAATGAAAACAACAACTATTTCTTCCATGATTAATGACAACCATACTTAGTTTTTGAGATGGTTACCTCATTTTTATGATGAGGTTCTTCATGAGCTGGAGCAATAATAGAAATGGTGCATGATTGAATTTCTAGAGTATAAATTACTAGTACCAAATTTGTTGATTGAGACAATGTCAATGATATCTGCGAGATTTGTTTCTCATATTGATGGTACACTTGAGGAAGCCTCGATTGGAATAAGGAATTTGATAGGAGTATTATTGCATTTATCACCTGGAGAGACCTTAAGTATTGGAGTTAAGACTAAAAATCTTGAGACATTAATTGAATTGCATAATATGACTAGAGCGTTTGCTAGAAATATTAATCACTTGTTTGCAGTTGCTGATATAACATTTTTGGAAAATACTTTCAGGGTTTTTTATTCACCATATGAGAGTTATAAACAGAGGTATGGTGAATTGGAACATGTAATTCTTTTCGATGAGATTATTTCTCTAAACTTGAGAGGAGTTGTTCCTCGTTGTGTGGGTGTTTAAGGAGTTTAGATTAGTGAGACAGTAAGGAGGATGGAAGAATTTATTCCACAAGTGACTGCCTTACTTGAAGTAGCTATTGAGAGGTGCATAAGTTTCACAGGGAGTTTCGAAGCAGAGGCACTTATTCGTACATTAGATGATAGAATGCTTCAGTACCTAGCAATGCTACATGAAACATTAAAATCATTACGGTTTGTATATGGAATTCATCATTCTACACACAGTGATGCTATTGGAATAAGAGAGGAGTCTAGAATTTAATTCAAGTGTCAAGAACATACCTTTTTCTTTGAGTTACTTGGTAAACTAGTAACATAACTGAAGACAATGTCAACAATGTAAAAATGAAGTTATGGATAAGAATTTTGTTTTTCAGAGTCTCAATCTTCTGGACATAGTTCCTCCGGTTGTTTTGCAAGAAAGAGTGCCTCATTTATATAGGAAAGATAACATGGATGGAGGAGGAGATATGACTGCCCTTGCAGTTGGAATTTCCATGGGACCTAAATCAGAATCCCCATCCTATATTATAACCCCAAAATCGTGTCCAAAGAATCTCTCATGCATAAACAAACCATTTTGACATATACAATTACCCTAGAAAAATTAAAATGCAGAGGTTCTCACCAAGTTTGGTAGCATTGTTGGTGGGCTCATGTTCTCGCAGAGGTTCTCACCAGTAATCGCTTGCGCTATGGCCGGATAGAGCCTCCTTGAAGGTGGGCTCATGTGTGAACGATGGTGGGCAGCCTATCTCCTTGTTGTAGTAATCGCTCGTGCTATGGTCGGATAGGGCCTCCTCGATGGTGGGCTCGTGTGGGAACGATTGTGGTCATGTCTCCTTGTTTCAATAATTGCTCGTGCTATGGCCGAATAGGGCCTCCTCGATGATGGGCGCTTGTCTCCTTGTTGCAGTCTCAAGTGAGAGCATGCAAATATTTTCAAAAACAGGGAGTGATAGCGAATATCTTCAAACAGAGTTTTTGTCTCTCTATTTTGGTTTTGTTACATTTTTGTTTTGTTATTTCTTGTTATAT
>SNQJ01S0217344.1:2767-14241 GCA_010110895.2 Picea sitchensis | reverse complement strand
AAAATGTTAAATTCAAAAAATTAATGTAAACAAATACCTGGAACAATCATTGTCAACATTATGTGCTCCCTCTTTATTGACATCCAATGAGGAATGTTATTGTTGATAACAAAAATAGGCCACACTGAGTAAATAGACCTAAGATCTCTGAATGGATTAACACCATCAACTGCCAATGAAAGCCTAACATTACGAGGTTCATCTTTGAAATCTGCCCATTTTTCCTCAATTTCCCTAAACGCAGAACCATCGGTAGACATTCGAAGAACACCATCTCCACTTTTGTTACGTGCATGGTAATCCATAAATTGTGCTATGCTTTCACACTTGAACAATCGCTGCAAATGTGGAATTATGGGAATATGAAGAAGAACCTTTTGAGGCACCCTTTTTGTTACATGATCGGTTCGATATCTACTGATAAGACATTGTGGACATTCAGTTTTCGAAGCATGTTGTCCATAATATATAATATGGTCATTAGTACATGCATCTATAGTTTGATAATCCATTCCAATGTCTTTCATAATGGCATGAAAACCTCGATATGTGAGAGGTAAAATATTTGATGATGGTAACAAAAATTCACCTAACAATCTACAACATAACAAACAACTAGTTAATGTAAGAATATTAATTGTAAAAATTGCATTCTTATTTTATACATTAATTAACACTAAAAACAAATAGAAAAAAATCAACATTTATGTATAATATGAGATGAAACATATTACATACCTTAGTATCTGTGTCATACAAGCGTTCGACAAATTAATCATAACCTTTAAGTTCACTAGCAACAATGTAGCGGAGAGAAGATTTTCTCTTGATCCTTCATAAAGTTGTTTATTTTCCTTTTCTAATAGAGGTTCATCATAAATACTAGCATTTTTCCCATCCTCATCCGTCTATGAAAACAAATCTTGGATCATTTGATTTGTCCCATCATCACCTTCCATGGGATCATTAACTTGATTTGTCCCATCATCTTCTTCCATGAGATCCTCATTTTCTTGGTCATGATGATGTTCCTCAGCTTGTACAACATCATTTCTACTAATACTTGGTGGCGCAATATTCTGCGGAAAGTTAGAGGGCAACTCTAACTTTATAATTACAAACAATCATGCAAAATTAGTGTATACTATAACAAACATTCAAACAATATATATACATATATATAATTTTGTATAAAATTGACAAAATAAAAAAAGATAATGAATATATAGCTAATTACCATGGGACGATATTCATTCGATCTGCCATCAATGTGACCATATTTCCTACAATGTTTTGTAGTTGTTGCTATTAAAATTCTTACGGGACGTTTGAGGCAACATTTTTTACAAGGGCAATAACACATACCATCACCCTTTTCACCTGCTTTACTTTTTCCCCCACCTCTAACAATATTCTGCGACATTCTTCCACACAAAAATATCCTTTCGGAACTGTCCTTGTTATAGCAAGATTGTCGCAACATCTTTAAATTGTCAAATATTTATATTCCAATTTTAGGTCATTATCGCCGCAATTGCGATGAACATGACCTAAAAATATTTATTCTTTTTATTAATATTTTAGGTTATTTTCAATGGTCAATTTTAAGGTTAGGTAAGTCGTCTCTCTTGCGATGGACAAACTAGAGTCGTCGCTCTTGCGACACACATTGACCATAATAATTCAGTTAACCTAGAGTCATCAAGATAGCGACGAATACGGGATGGATTTAGAAAAAATGAACTTTTTCTCTTGCATGTTGCGACGAAAGAGTACTTTCGTCGCAAGTGGTCATCACAAATTTTTCAATATGTAGTAGTGTAGAGGGGAAGAAGAAAAGGTAAAAACAGGTAAGTATAGAAGAGGAAAAATAGAGGGAGATAAGAACTTTATCCCTCACACAACAACACTTAGTCTCATAGTTATGAAGCCATAGAAACACATTAACTATGGGAAAAACATTCTCATCTATGAAATATAGTCGGAGCTCGACAAAATATGGTTCAAGTCCAAAGAGATGTTGTTTATATCTATTTCAAAAAATTTCATATTATCTTATTTTAATAGTATTTTTGGTGGCCCAACTGTAAAACCATGTTCCAATTTGCATTTCTCAAGTGCAGATGTGTTTGTGAAGACACATTTCCTTGAACCATAGTCTAGGGGCAGGGAAAGTGCAATGTCGAATGTTTGTTGAGCAGATATTTGTTGAAGATTAAGCAACGTATTTCCAAGTGCACGTATCATTTGCATAGTATCAATATGATTTCTTTCATGTTCTTTGCATATTCTTTTGAATGCACTTGTCATAGATTTGTCAACCTTTGTCATGTCACTATGGCTACTACAGAGGTGGGATCTCTGGCGAACAATGAATTTTAATAAAAACACCAAGACATCATCACACTCATGTTTCTCTAGTCGTAGTAGTCACATACAAAAATGTTTTGCAAGAGGATTTTGGCTCAGAAATTCCCAGTATTGAAAATTCTTACTTGCAAATTGGAAATAACAAACAACAACCAACGAACAGGAATGAAACCACGACACTGAGACTTACCAGTGAATGGGGAAGGATAGAAGTGCATCCCCTGGCCTACAAACTACAACAACAGGTCCAACTACGGATGTAGGACCCCAACCTTGAAAACTTGAAGAAAACAAGAGCAATAAGAAAACAACAAACCAGTGAACAAGTACCAAGAGGCCCAACTGCAGCTGCAAGACCTCAACTCTGCAAATTTGAATCAAACAACAATAAGAAACATCCAACGAACCAACGAACAAGCATCAACCAGTCAACCAGGAATGTCAGTGAAGAAAAATATTTCCCAAATTCACTGTAGACAAGATTGTATAAAAAAATTGGAGGAAAATGTATTGTAACACACTTGTTAAGAAAACATTTCAGGTTGTGAGGACCGTGCAAAGGCATCCCACTATGTAAACAGTTAAGAACGTTGTAGTTTGCACAGTTGGCATTCTGCACCCGCAATTGGAACTGCACTTATGTTTCTCCCCATTCACAGGTAAGTTTCACTACCATGGTTGCATCCTTATTCATTGTTTGTTTGTCTCCAATTTGCAGGTAAGAATTTTCAATACTGGGAGTGATCAAAATCCTCTTGCAGAACATCTTTGTATGTGACTACTCAGACCAAAGAAACAGGACTGCAATGTTGTCTTCGTCTTGTTCTTGAACGCCAATGTTCAACACATAACCCACCTCCATCACAGCCACAGTGACATATAAAAAAGGAAATCAAATTTTCTCCTCACATACAAAGATGTTCTGCAAGAGGATTTTGACTCAGGCATCTCTAGTATTGAAAATTTTCATTTGAAAACTGGAAATAACAAAAACAAACAACGAATAGGAAGGTAAACCTAGAAACGAAACCCACCCATCTATGGGGAATGACAGAAGCACAGTTCCAATCGCGATTGAGGAATCCCAAGCGTGCAAACTGTAACAAGAGTAATAGGAAAACAAGAGCAACAACAATAGGAAAAAATAAACAAATGAACAAGCAACGAGCAAGCATCAACCAATGAACCAGTAATGTCGAAGAAGAACAATATTTCCCATATTCACTGCAGACAACATTGTATATAAAAAAAAATTGGAGGAAAATGTATTGTAACAGGCCTGTTAAGTAATGCAGGAATGCAACCGCAACACTTAGACCCACTAGTGAATGGGGAAGGATAGAAGTGCAACCACTTAGACCCACTAAGAAATATGATTTGAGGACGAGAAATGGAGCTTCCAAGGCCATCACCTTTGATCAAGGAAAACAAGCAGAAGCCCCTCCCAAGCCAAATCCAGACAAAGGTATGCCATCTAAAAATCAGTCATCTCCACTATCAAAACCTCTTGCCCCTGAAAGAAAGGAAGTTGATAAGCCACCAACCCCTTTCATCTTGGAACATGAGCTGAGAAAAATCAAGATTCCTGTCCCTTTGACAGAGTTGTTAAAAAATGAACCTTTCAAGAAATCGATCATGAAAGTTCTGCAACCAACTCCTTCTAGTGTATCTTCTGATGTCATTAGTCTATAAGATGAAAACCCAACCATTATTGTGGGTCCACACATTGAGGATGGCTCTGTTGCTTCTCCCCCTTTCTATATATCTCTAAATCTCCATGACAAGATCATGCACAACTGTCTTATGGACTTAGGAGCCTCTCACAATGTCATGCCTAAAGTTGTTATGGAAGAACTAGGTCTGTAGATTACCAAACCTTACCAAGACTTGTACTCCTTTGATTCTAAGAAAGTAAAATGCCTGGAGTTGATAAAATATATGGTGGTTTCTCTAGCTCAGCTACCCATGAAGAGTGTAGTGATGGACATTGTGGTGGTTGACTTACCCCCAAAGTTTGGCATGCTATTATCTAGAACTTGGGCTAAGAAGGTTGGAGGATCATTGCAAATGGACCTCACATATTCCACCATCCTCTTGTTTGGTGGTGAACACATGAGGCTATACAAAGAGATAAGGTTAGCATACATAGTCAGTGATCATCAGAACCCAAGAAATCACCCCATTTATGTTGTTGAGGATGAGATGGGTTCATCTGTTTTTCATTTAAATGATGATGAACCTTAAATATCAGTCAACCAGCAGAGAGATCAGCCAATGACTAGACAAAAAAACAAGGTGTGGAATATGTATTTTGATGGCTCTTCATCGAAAGAAGGATCTGGCATAGGTATTCTCCTCATTTCTCCTTCAGAAGAAGTAATAACCCTCTCTTATAAGCTGGGGTTTGAAACTACTAATAATATAGATGAATATGAAGCTCTGGTATTGGGATTGAGGGCTGCCAAAGACATGGCCATTGATTGTTTAGTAGTTTTTGGTGATTCTGAGTTGGTCATCAATCAAGTGAGGAATATCTATCACACTAAGAAACAGAGGCTCAAGAAGTACATAAACGAGGTATGGGACCTGATCGATAACTTATTTTTAGCATTTAACCTCTCCTTCATTCCTAGAGAACATAATCAGAGAGTTGATTCTCTGGCCTTAGTTGCTAGCACGTTCAGGCCTCCCATTGGCCCAAATATTAAATATCGGGTGGAAATCAAACATAGAACAACCATACCAGAAAACATAAAGCATTAGCAAGTCTTCAGTGATGATTTAGAGTTGCAGAGATTTCTCCACACCATTGATGAATTCTCCAATATCTGAATTGACCAGGAAAGTCAAGAAGATGAAAATTAGAAATTAGAAGATCAACAATATTCTCATCTACTGAAGATAGTGGTTGGTCATGATATTGTAGAACTGAAAACCAACCATATTCCAAAGGGACTAGTGCCTTTGGAAATATTGTTCGACGATAATGATGTTTACAAAGGAACTGCCATGAAGGATCAAGAAGAAGAGGTGACAGAGTGCAATATTGGGACCACTAGGAATCCCAAGATCATCAAGTTGTCCAAAGCATTAGCTGGAGGACAAAAAGACAGGTATGTTAGCCTCATTAAAAAAATTGATGATACTTTTGCATGGTCCTATGAAGACTTGAAGACATTTGATATTTACATCATCCAGCACAAGATCCCTTTGAAAATTGGCTCCAAGCCTTCTAGACAAAAGATTAGACAATTTAATCCCATGTTAATGTCCATAATTGATAAAGAGATAAAAAGAATGTTGGATACCAAGATTATTGTACCATTGAGGTATTCAAACTGGGTGGCCAACTTAGTACCTGTAAGGAAGAAGAGTGGGGAGATACGCTTGTGTGTTGATTTCAAGAATCTCAACAAGTGTTCTTTGAAGGACAATTACCCCCTCCCCAATATGGATCATATTTTACAAAGGGTGGTAGGTGCACACAAAATTTCCTTGTTGGATGGATACTCTAGTTATAAACATATAGCAGTTTGTGAGGAAGATAAAGAAAAGACAACATTCACCACCCCATGGGGAACATTCATGTATGACAAGATTCCCTTTGGGCTCATGAATGCGGGGGCCACTTTTCAGAGGACCATGGTCATAGATTTTGTGGGGGAGAAGGACAAATTCATGGTCATATACCTAGATGACATTGCCATTTTATCCAAGTCCGATGATGAACATTTGCATCATTTGGAGCAGGCCTTCAAGAAATGCAGAAGGTATGGGATATCTCTCAATCCTAAGAATTCTCACTTTTCCATGCTAGAAAGGACGCCCCTGGGCCACATCATATCAGCCGGAGGCATAAAAATTGATCCAAAGAGGGTTTGTGCCATTCAACAAATTGAGATTCCCAGAAATAAAAAGGTTGTCCAGTCTTTTATTGGTAAGATAAACTTCCTTAGAAGCTTTGTGCCAAATTTTGTTGAAATTCTGAAGCATATTACTAACATGTTGAAGAAATATGTTTTGATAAAATGGTCCTTGCGGGAGAAATCATCTTTCCAAACAATCAAGCAAGCTTTATTTGAAGCACCTGTATTGGCCAGCCCTGACCATGCCACATATTTCTTCATCTATTCATTTTCCTCAAAGGAAACAATTGTTGTTGTACTACTGCAGAAAAATGAGGAAGGGCATGAGAAACCAATAGCCTTTTTCAACAGAGCCCTTTGAGATGCCGAGCTCAAGTATGATATATTAGAGAAGCATGCTTATGCACTGGTCAAAGCACTCAAGGCCTTCAGGGTTTACGTGATACAGTCTAGCATAACGTCCTTTATTCCTAGCACCAGTGTCAAAGAGATTCTGGTCCATCGAGACAGTGAGGGAAAAGAGGAAAATCGATTGCCAAGCTGTTAAAGTATGATTTTCACATAAATCCCACCAAGTTGATCAAGGGGCAAGGAATGGCCAAATTTCTATCAGAATCAAACTACAAGGTCCTAGAGTTGCATCAAATCTTCACCCAATCAGATGCACCCATCACATATCATGGACAAGACAACTTACACGTATTTGAAAAATATTCTTCTTCACCTTGGTATAAAAACATCATCTACTTTCTACAACATTTTGAATGTCCACTAGATGTGAAGAAGACAAAGGCCATGTCTCTCAAGTTGAAATCCATCAAATTTTGCATTTCAAACTAGAGCTTGTATTGGAGGGATCCTGTTGGCATCCTGTTAAGATGTCTTGATGAAAATGAAGCTAAACAAGTCACAGCAGAAATGCACAGAGGAATGTGTGGAGGGCACCAGCATTGGAAGGCCACAACTCTCAATATCCTGATGGCAGGATACTACTGGCCCACCTTTTTCTCTGATGTGTTTGTCACTATTAGAGCCTGCAATGAATGCCAGATTTTTGTAGGGAAACAGAGGTTACTATCACTTCCCCTAAAACCTATCAAAGCCAGTAGTCCATTTTAGCAATGGGGGTTATACTTCATAGGAGAAATAAATCCACCCTCTTGTGGACAACACAAGTGGATCCTCAATTCCATCGACTACTTCATCAAGTGGATTGAGGTTGTGCCCACCAGGAATTCCACTAACAAGGTAATCATAAATTTCCTGGAAACTAATATTTTTGCCAGATTTGGTTGCCCCAGTAAGCTTGTAACAGAAAATTCCCAAGCTTTCAGGTCCAAAGCCATGATTGACTTTTGTGGCAGTCACAACATTTCCTTGACACATTCCACACCCTATTACCCTCAGGGAAATGGCCTGGTAGAATCATCAAACAAGACTCTCATCAGGATCATTAAAAAGTTGTTGACTGAAAGGAAGAAATCCTGGGACTCTAAACTCAAATATGTCTTATGGGATGATGGAATCAGCACTAAGAAGTCTCTGGGAACCTCACGATTCCAGCTTGTTTATCGCATAGACGTTGTTTTTCCTACTCAGCTCGATATACCAATCTTGAAATTCTTGCAGGAGGATATTGAGGAGCCCAATGAAATCCAACGAAGGATCTTTCAGATTATAGAAGTTCATTAGAGAATAGAAGAACTTAATCAGATAACTGAGGCATACTAGAGAAAGATCAAATCAACCTTTGATAAGAAAACCAAGAAGGAGATTTTTCAGGAAGGTGACCTGGTTTTGAGGTGGGATCCTAGAAGGGATGACAAGTCCAAGAACGGTAAATTCAACAACCTCTGGTTTGGCCCTTTTAAGGTGGTTGAGGTTATGAACAACAACACATTCTTCCTGCACAATCTAGATGATACAAAGATCTTTGGAGGCCCAGTAAATGGGTGCTTCCTGAAACACTATTTTGTTTAAGGATTGGGAAGAGTCCCCCTTGTACCATAGACTCTTTCCTTTATTATTTCTTTTTGATTAGTTAGTTGTGCATGAATAAAGAATCCATAGCCCAACAAGGCACTGGGGTGCAATTTTTTTTTAATTCAATAAAATGCATGGATGAGGGACAATAACATATACGCAGGGATGACAGACAGAAACGGGGGTAAGTGATGAAAGGTAAGAGTGATTATCTAATCTCAAGGCATTGATCTACAATTCTTAGCACCTCACAAGGACGAGATATCCCTAGTTGGAGCCAATGTTGTAACCTAGGTCTACATTCCATGCTCTCTTCTTCTTCTTCTTTTTCCCTGCGCCTTCATCAATTTTTCCTTTTTCTGGTTGGTTAAGTCAGCTTCCCACTATTGAGTGTCTTGGCCTTTATTCATTTTTGAGTCTTCGTGCATTTCTTTTCTATTTTTCTTGAAAGGATGAAATATATGTTGGATTTGGTTTGAATTTCTTGTCATCATGTGCACCATTGATTGAGCTCACCTTAGGTCTACCAAATATTTTCTATGTACAGGAAATGCTCGTGCACACAATGAAACAATCTAGAACAACAAATTTTGGGCTCAGACTATGGGAAAAGACAAGTAAATTTTCAACGGTAAAGATCCACCAAACAAATCATAGATCAATGGCTGTCATCCATTTAGGGGGCCGAATTGCATGGGGTTTAAAACCAAGAGTCATCAGAAGTCTCGAACCCCCGAAGTATTTAATGCGGCTTAAGCTTGGGTTAATTATTGATAAGCACTGGCTAATCACTTCGATGATTTTTATTCGGGAGATTGGCATACTTTACATCCATGAACTGCCGAAGACCCGAAGAGAATATGGGTCGTTCATCTGTCATGACACCCGGTGAAAAATCATCTACTTCGGAGATTTTCACTTCGGGAGTTTTCCAAGCACAAACATTTGAAACTCTCGAAGAGCCAAAGACCTGAAGTCTCGAAGTGAATCAGGACCATACATCAATGGAGACACATGGAAACAGAACGTCACTTCAGCGATTTTCACTTCGGGATTTTTCCAAGCACAAACATTTGAAACTCCCGAAGAGCCAAGGACCTGAAGTACCGAAGTAAATATATACCATCCATCAGACGAGACACGTGGCAACAGATCAGTTACTTCGATGATTCTTCTCTGGGAAGTTTCGAAGCGCTAGCAGTTGAAACTCCCGAAGCCCGAAGTGTCGAAGCACGTGGAAACCAATAGTTGAGACACGTGGCACACTCATGAGGCATGACACATGGCATTCATCTCAGGTCATTTGGTTGTGTGATTCTCCCATTTCCACGTGACATGTGTCACCTCTCTTTCCTAGACACTTCAGCAGTCGTGACATCATACGACATCAGGCTGCCACGTTACTTCAGGGATTTTTCTCCGGGAGATGTTTCATGTTTCACATTCAAAACACCCAAAGCCCGTATCTCCAAAGAGAATATGGACCATTCATCCATCACAACACACGTCAATGGATCATTCACTTCAGAAATTTTCCTTCGGGATATGTTCCATGTTTCACATTCAAAACGAATGAAGCCTGGAGACCGAAGTAAGTGCAGACCGTTGATCTCAAATCAATCTAAACCATTGATCCTTATTACAGGTAAAGGTCACCTAGATCTCAGATCGTGATCAGATCGACGACTATAATTCATTGTGGAGACGCAAACTGCCCGGACGCTAATTTTCTAGAGTGGTCCTACAATTTAAACCATGGTTTGGTTGGAAGGGTACATGGCAGCTTCTGGTGAATTGTGGGCCCAAAGGCGGTCTAAATCCAAACCACCTCCAACATCCCCCAAAATCACATGCTTGAATGACGTTAGCTCACCGCGTCACCTCACACATCATCTTCCACTCACTTCCCAATCTATCTACCCTTCCTCTCCCTACGCGCCACCTGTACCCCTCACTACACGTCATCTACCCTCACATCCATTCATTCCGTCTCTCGATTGGATGCTCATTTCCACGTCTCCCCTCATGTCCGATGGGCCGAAAACCATTCCAGTGAAGCTATTTCATAGGCACAGATGGCAACTGATGGGGTCAATACAGAGTGTTCTTGGCTTCCGAAAGCTCAGGCATAGACAAAAGAGCTAAGTCTCAGTCACAGGTCGACACAGATTAGTGCCAAAAACACTTTAGCAAACTCGGCTCATGTAGCCGATTATCTCCAATGGCCTCCAACAGCTCGCAGACATGTCATCGTTCAACACAGAGCTCTGCTCTATTACTCCGAGGCCTATCTTCAACCAACTCAGTTCCTCCAGCACATGCATTAGTTCTGTCGCAGGGACAATAGTAGTTGTTATTTGATTAAGTCCAACATTTTCCTAGATTAGATGCAAGAGTGGTATTTTGTGTGTGATAAGAACCACTCTTGTTGTTTAATTCCGATATCTTAGTGAAGTTAATATTTTGTTTTACGAACAGTTCCCTATATCGAGGTCTCAGTCCCCTAAGGACGAGAGCCTCTGCAACTTTTTTAAATCATTATTTTTTGGATATTGAAAAGGTCATATTTTTTGAGGAAAAAATAACAATACAACAGATTGGTTGGAACCATTTTATGCATGGATTAAATCTCTCTACCTGGTGAACATACTTTTGATGACAATGATTCGTTCAACTCTTCATGTGTTTTCATTCTTATCTTAAATACAGTTTTTGATTTGTGCAACATATATTTCATTTCCTTTCAGCTATTGTATGACTTATTTTTACTGATATGCAACCTTTCAAAGAACTAATGCTTTGGTGAAGATTTGTTTTCTACAACCTGTGGGAGTTGTTGTGTTTTGATACATGTTTGATGTCTTGAAATGATATTTTAAGTATTGAACTTCTTGCAACAGATTATTCAATGAGTAGTTTGTTGTTTCCCTTTGTTTTCTATTATTTCATTGGTCTTCCATCAGTGTGCCATCAGCCAAGGAGGGCCCTCATCCATATCGTTCTACCAACCCAACCTTTCCTTTGTCTTGATAGAATAACTCTCTGACCAACCAACAAAAAGTTAAAAGAAACAATCATTCTAAACTGATAGGTGGCCTAGCTTTTCCCTTTAGTAGTCAGGTGCAAACCTTACAACCAACACTCGCCAAATACCCAGTTCAACATTATCATAGAAAACACATCGATCTACACATGCACTTCATCAGAAAGATCATTCATGATCAAGTTATTGAAGTGCTCTTTTTCCCTACAGAA
>SNQJ01S0217341.1:0-15401 GCA_010110895.2 Picea sitchensis | reverse complement strand
AGATCTCAACTCAATCACTTGCCAATCAAGTTGATCTTGTCCCCCTTGACTCTCTTTGACTTTGCCTTTATTTTGTCTTCAATATTGTCCCCACATATCTTTTTTATTTTTGCCTTGGCTGATTTTTATTGAATTAAAATGACCTTTTTGGGTTTTTGAGAGTAAAATCAATTTTGAGATGAAAATCACTAATTTTACTCAAATAAGTGGGTACTTAGGTAACATGGGTGCTCTAGGTCCAGAAATGAGCATCCCCATGGCCAATTTGGTGCCCAAATACCACTTTTTTAATGTATCTTTATTTTTTATTTAAAAATTGCCGAATTCTGGCAATTTTTTAATTAACTGAAAAAATAAAAAATCCTAGGGGGGACTTAGTACATTTCCATAAGACTCTAGGAGGATGTTTAGCATGGTAATATACATCAGACACTAGGCTTAGATCCATGCTCAAGCCTAACCATGAGCATATACTCCAACTCTGGAGGGATTGAGTGAAAAAACTCATAAATTATAAATCGCCTGAAAACGGAAAAATATAATTAGTAAATGAAAAAACACTCTAGAGTATAACTCACGCTTAGGACTTAAGGTGGCTAAGACCTTTTACAAATTCATCATGCAAACACCTCTTATTACAATTTTTTATGGAAAATGTAGAGTAACAGGGTGGTCTTTATGGCCGGCTGAACTTCTGAACTTTGAATTTTGAACAAGTGATGTTCAAACTTTGGCGGCTCGTTGGAAGTCCATCTCAGTGCAACTTTGATGGATAACAATCCACAATAGTGCCTTCCTGTCCTTGAAGATCACCCAATATCCCTTGTCCTCAAGGGTTGCAACTGATAGAAGATTCTTCTTGAGCCCTGAAACATTTAATACTTCATCAACATGACGTCTAGCCCCATATTCCAATCTAAAGGAGATAGAGCCTATTCCCTCTATCTTGTAACATTTGTCATCACCAAGCTCAACCTGCTTTGCAAAAGATTTTGTCTTGAAATTTGAGAGGATACCCTGTCATGTGATTTGATGCACCACTATCTACTAACCGAGTTTTTGGCCCCGTGAAAACTGAATTGGATAAGGCAAAAGCCATGTAATATTCTTTTCTGTTTTCTCTCTCATTAGGAGGACTTTTTTGTTTTCTTTTGGATTCATCATCCTCAACAGTTGAGGGATGATATTTCCCTTTCCTTTGATTTTTCTTCCTATACCAACAGTCTTTAGCAAAATGACCCAACTTATTACAACTAAAACATTTAATCTTAGATGTATCAATACTCTTGCATTTGAACATACCTTTGGTGTTTGACTTCCTCTGAGAGTTTTTCTGGAAAGTGACTTTCTTCTTTCCCTTGAATCTTGCTGCTAATGCTGAATGCTCTTCTTTGGTTGGCTTGCTCCTGGAAGCAGTGCGACTCTCCTCTTGGAGGCAATCATGCCATAACCTCTCAAACGTGGGCTGAATCTCTCTCCCACTCCCACTGGATAAGAAGGTCACGCATGAAGAAGGAAGACCATCAAATATGGTCTGCACTAAGTCATCATCGTCCACTGTGACCCCTGTGACCAAAAGTTGATCTCTGATCTGGGCTATCCTAGAACAAAAAGATGCTACTAATTCACCTTTGTCCATCTTCAAATACTTAAGTTTGTGCTTAAGTGTCCTTTTTTGACTTGGAGTCTGTTTCTCATATAGATTCACCAAGGTATCCATAAATCCTTTGGCAGTCATTAACGAAGTCGTCGCTGGCATTATACTGTGTTTGACTGAGTCAAAGATGATTCGCTTGGCCTTTGCTTGACTCTTCTTGAAGGCTGCTCTTCGTGCATACTGCTCACATCATGCTCCTGCAAACTATGCTATCCTAGAACAAAAAGATGCTACTAATTCACCTTTCTCCATCTTCAAATACTTAAGTTTGTGCTTAAGTGTCCTTTTTTGACTTGGAGTTTGTTTCTCATATAGATTCACCAAGGTATCCATACATCCTTTGGCAGTCATTAACGAAGTCGTCGCTGGTATTACCGTGTTTGACTGAGTCAAAGATGATTTCCTTGGCCTTTGCTTGACTCTTCTTGAAGGCTGCTCTTCGTGCATACTGCTCACATCATGCTCCTGCAAACTATTTGTTATCCAGAGCTCTACTAATAATAAAGTTGGTAGCTCCTTCGAGATTATCCTCGGCCTTAACTGAAATGGAGGATGCCATGGACCTCACACTGGAAACTTAATCAAGCTTGCTTGGATCTGTGTGTACCTGCTGTTGCACTTCAACAAGCTCATCGCACCCTAAGCCTGATACCATGTTAAATTATTGAGCTGATTTCTTATGATGATTATTTCTTTATTTTTCAATACTTTGATTCCAACTTAATATATTTCAACAATACATAATCATAATCGAATAGCAATAATCATGTAGATATGTAAGCATGCGCATCAACAACACATGTACCTTGGGGAAACACTGTACAAGGAGAAACTCAAACAAACGATCTTCCTTTATTGCATTAATAATGTATGATTACTTACAAAATATCCACCATGAACACTTTGCTCTTAAAGAGCTTGCCAAGTTCACTCTCACTTGACTATGTAACTAAGAGACCTTGTGGATATCTAAACTTCTGGTATAGACTAGCACTGAGGATGTATCCGAGTTGCCTCTTCAAAGACTGAGATACACTGTCTCTTATGGATTGATATATCAACTCTGATATAGGTTGTTATAGTTGCCTCTATTTGAATGATACTTGCGTCTGTTTAGCACTAATATTGCTGCCTCTATTCGACTGATACATGCCTCTGTTTAGCATTGATATTGCTGCCTTGAATGTGCTGATACGTGCCTCTGTATAGCACTGATATAACTTCCTTTAATGTGCTGATATGTGCCACTGTATAGCACTGATATAGCTGCCTTCATTGTGTTGATACGTGCCTCTGTATAGCACGGATATTGCTGCTTCTATTGCTTCACCCTTACCCTGCATAACAACTGTAGAGAAGAGAGGGGTCGACCCTGCTTACAAAGGAGTGAAGAGGATAAGAGGAGAGGGCTCAAATTAGAGTTATGAAAGCATGCTTGACATAACTTAGCTTCACACTTTAGTTTGAAAATAAAACTAGACTTGAGACTTTAGTTATAACTCGCCCTTGACTTGGCATACATGTACTAACTTAGCATGCATTACGTCATCTATGCATGCAACATGTGACATGCGACAAACTTGACAACTTTGACTCTACATGGAAATTCAAAATTCTCTCATGGTGGAGTTAACGTCACACGTGCCAACGCACTAAATCAATACATTTATATCATTTGCAATATTAGGGAAACGGTTTGTTTCTAGCTCACAGGAATTTTATATTCAACCTAACTTTGCTAGATGCCTTGACTTTGCTCAGTTGGCTCCCAAGGCTTGACGAGACTCACAGAGGTTGTACACATTCCTCGACTTTTGTACCCAAGTCCTGTCTATGACTACAGAGGCTGTAATGTCTCTTGAGTTCTTGCACTAGATTGTCTTATGCTCATAGAGGCTGTATGTCCCCTGACTTTTGCATTAGACTTACATAGCATCTCGCTCGGGTCTCGACTTTTGGTTTGGCTCACAGAGGTTGTAGTATGTTCCCTCCCGGATTTTGTCAATTTCACAAGACTCATGATTCTTGAAATCTCCTCAGTCTTAGGGTGGCCCAT
Organism: Picea sitchensis; assembly: GCA_010110895.2. Classification (NCBI taxonomy): domain Eukaryota; kingdom Viridiplantae; phylum Streptophyta; class Pinopsida; order Pinales; family Pinaceae; genus Picea; species Picea sitchensis. The sequence continues at coordinate 11,688 of SNQJ01S0217341.1, read as the reverse complement.
ATGGCTTGTCATTGGAGAATGACTGGCCGATGTTTCCAAATTTGGCACATGGGTTTTATTCAGGGATGTGATCTTATTCATCTGATACCGGATTTATGCTTATGCGGCAAATGGAATGGCCTCTTATGCCACATTTGCTCATAAATACACTTGCGGAGCCTTTGACAATTGATTTTTTGCTTATAACTTGGCCTTTTTCCAAAACATCAACGTGGCATGTCAAGTACAAATCATAACGATCAATTTGAGCCCTTGTTGTATTTTTGGCCTTGGGATCCCATGCATTGAGATTCAGGAATTCCCTCGAAAAATGTGAGATGCTAAGAGTTTTGTGAGACTTCCATGTTGAGAATTGTAAAATGAATAATGCACCAAGGCCATGAAGATGCATACAAACTCTAAACACATGAACATGGAATGACATAAAGCAAGACCATGGGCGAACTAGCCCCAAAGTGCGATGATCCCTACAATACAAATTATTTGCTCCATGAAACCATTTGCCCTAATAGATCAACCCCATGACCTCCAATCCTATCCAGGATGAAAGGTGATGAGAATGGGTACTAGAAGTAGTAGGCATGGCCGACTTCCAATGTCTAGAAGTCCATAATATTATATCGTCCCCATGGCCTACAAGGCTTTAAATTCCAGATTCCTTGGCTTACAATGGTGTAGCCAAAAATCATAGGGTACCTCTCCAAGAGGTAACAGTCCTCATTAACGAGATTGTAAGAAGATTTGTGGTCCTTGTTAATGAGGTGGTTATGCCCCCTATAGGATGCAGGTTGTAACATTACAATGTACATACCCTATTGTGTGTTTCTCAACCGTAAAGACCAGAGTCAATTTTATGTGATCTTGTGTATTGGGTTATGTTTATGTGCTTGGTTTATTCTGTTAATCATTTATTAGTGATGTTTTCCAATATTGAATTTTTTTTACATGTTCTCAAAGTTGATGGTTGAGCATGGAATAAAACTAATGTCTTGTTATTTCTATGAGCCCTTTGTTAGCTTGATATGGATAAAATCATAAATGGAACAATTGCTTAAATTTACGTCCCTTTATGTGCCTTGTTCTTAGAAGGTTTCAATGTTTCTGCACTTGTTGACCACCCATTCAACTAGGGGTCAACTCCATGTAACATTGATGAAGATATGCATCATCGATGCAAACAAGTCAGAGACTAATTGGTTCTAATGATACCCTTTATGCCAAAGACTGTTTTTGTAAACGAATTCCAAGACTTTAAGGTATTAATAATGTAATAGGTCCAAGATGGATCATAGTTAGGTTTGTTACCTTAAGATTTCTTCATTAGGAGAGTTCTTTCACTGAGTGTTTTTTATGCTTAGATAATTAATTTGTTCTAACCAACCTTATTAATTTCCTTTGGAGTTTTCACTTCCACTATTAATAAATCCTCCAGTGGTGAAAGACGTTCTAACGAAGTCACCTTTTGGTAGCTAGTGTTTAAGAATAATATAAATGACCATGTAAATATAACCAAAAGTTTCGCGTAATTTCTTCGAGTCTAGATAGGATTTTTTAATTAATTAAAATTTCCCAAGGATGAAAATTTAATTGATTAATTAATTAGTTTTGATAATTAATGTAAAAAATTAGGTCCCAAGATTTTGATAGGGATATTTGTGCTCAAAGAAATGGAATGACACCCTCAGACACCCTTGGACCAAGTTTCAACTCAACTCCACGTTTGCTAGGGTTTTGTCCACTTAGGAGTCTTAGTCCGATAAAAGCAATTTTAATTGCTAACACAAGACATGAGCAAAATGTCAATATTGTAATTAATGAGCAAATTAAGTGAGGTAAAGGTGAATAATGATGAGAGAGACACATCCTAACTTACCCAACCCCTTCCTAACCTTTAAATCACCCCCTTAACTCACCCTTTCATTAAAATCTTGTGCCCCCCTTCCCACTCTTGAATTCACACCTGTTTTAATTGAGTTATTCCTCCTTCATGAGGTGCACCCCTCCTTGCCTCTCCATGTCACACTTGGAGTGTGTCACACACACTCTTCCACACTCACACTTGCCAAATCCATTAAAGCTCACACTTTCTTTGGAAGTTGCGCCCTCTCCATTTGAAAAAAGTGGAAACATCATTTGAAAGAAGGTAGCTTTAAAACTAGGCGTGGGCCTTCCCTTAGCCAATGCACCCCTTTTGGTTTGTCTCATCACCCTCCACCTCACTCCAGTTTCCAAACTCACTCATACCCTAAAAGCCATGCCTCTTCACTTGAGATCTTCACTTTGTCTTGGGTTTTGACACTTGGCAAGGATCCAAGAGGGCTCTCTTTGCCTTCTCTTGCTATAAATGAGACCCTCCTCTCATTCATTTTCACCATTCTTCAGAGTATTGTTATGTTATCAATTTGATGCCATCTCTCTCTCTCTCTCTCATTATCATCTTGCTCCATTTCACTTGTTCTTGAAGAGCTTGAGCAACTTTGTTGCTACAAACTTTCCCTTTGGAAATAAAAAAGAGCTTTCGAGGAATCGTGGAGTACGATACTTGGTCTTGGTGTTCCAATCTATTGTGAGGTGAAATTGCTTTTTGAATTTTTTTTGTGAAATGTTAAATAGCTGTTTGGGTAAATTAGTTTACTATTATATGTAGCAAACCATGTAGTTGTTCATCTATATGTTTTGTATATGCTAGTAATATAAACTATGCTGTGTTATTAGCACATGCAGATATTATCTATTTTTTTTATCCTACATTGGTTATGTCTGGCAGGTTGCCTCAAGAGCATTTTTGGGATAGATTCAAGCAAGAATCTACCTTCATTGCTCATAAAAACTTCACAAGCTTTTCTATTTCCATTTCATTTTCTATCATCTCTTCATTCGGATTTTGGTTGCTAACAATCCTAGATAGGTCAATACATTCATTTAATTTTCTGGTCTTTTATATGTGGGAAATTTCTATTGCAAAACATATTTTTTTTGAACTTTTGTTGAGTGTGTTGCAGCTAAAATCAACAAACAATAGCTTGCTGATTTTTTGCAAGCTGTGTCAAGGGTACATGCCTGTTTTCAGTCACAACACACCTCCAAGGACATCCTTTCAAAGTGGTAACTCTACCCCTCTCTCTTTCTTTTCATCTAAAGCATTGTAAAGCAAGCTCAAAGGAGGATATCCAAGTGGCTTGCCTTCTTTCATTTCAGTTTTTGTTTTCCAGCTTTAGTTTAGTTTCTTTTCTGCTTTTCCTTTATAGCTTAGCTAGCTTAGTTGTGGTATTTACATGCATGCTTAAAGTTAAAACTATCTGTGAGTAGATCTCACACAACCAATGCTAGTATAGGCCCATGGAAGCATAGATAAAGTCTTTTCTTTTTCGTTATTTCTTTGCATGCAAGTCATTTATTTCTCAAGTATTTATCTTTTCACACATGCATGCAAACATGGGCATCTTAATGACTAAATAATCGCTTTCAAGTCATTTCAAGTTCTTAACGTTTCAAATGCAATAATTTCACATTTAAGAGCTTCAATCTATTTAACTTGCAATTTCAGTTTTGAGCCCATTTGGCACCCTTTTTTGAGCAAGCTTTAAGCACTCAAACACTGCAATACTTAGCTCTTAGTTTTAATAACTCATTAGACTTGCATTAGGGCACATTTACCAACCATCTCGCCATTTAAAACGGGGTCAAAGGAAGCAACAAAAAGGTGATTAGGCCGGGGACAATCTCGTGGCGCTCAACATCCTTTCCGGGAGTACTCTTATCTTAGGATTGACTTGTGGAGCTAGTGTGTGGCTTCATTGCTCATTTTGAGCACCCAACAATTACTTGGTAATTGGGGAGGAAAGTATTTGGTTGACACTTAGATAGGATTAAAAAAAAATCTCACATTAATCACTTAACTCAAGCTTTGGTCTACAACATTTCGAAAGTAATCTACATTTACATTGCAAGCACTATATCTTACTGTTACCTTTACATGCAAGTTATTTTCATAAGTTGTGGAATAATATCTAAGTGATTACATATGTGATCCTCGAACACTTTACATTTTCAAGCACTATTCATTTATATTGTTGTTCCTATATTTGTGGTGTGATCTTGCAAGAAGTTAAGATCCATCTGAGGCACTCTCTTGACTGGGTCTTGAGTGATTTTCATATGCCATTGGATAAGCAGTCTAATAGAGTAAGATCTAGTGTGAAAATGCTTGGCTTGATGTGTTGAAAGATTATCTTATCTTGAATATCTTCATTTCCTGCACATACAAGCAACCTGTTAATCAGATATCTTGTATCTATTGTATTTGTTTTAGTTTAGCCTTGTTGTAATCTTAGGTATTCTTTACTGTATCTTTGTATCTATCTTGTACTTAATCTTTGTAATCTATTGTAATCAACCTCCCTTTAATTTAGTTGATCCCTTGCCCAATCTTGTGCACTAGTCTTAGTTGTTCTAGGAAAAGGTTTGACTGTTCATACTAAATTGTTGCATCCTACATTTGCTGCTTAACATCATAGGTTGTGGGATATTCCCTCAAAACCATCTAAACTAATTAAACCAACTACTATAACTTAAACGTTAATCTCATCCATATTAACTAGGGTCTACCCCTTGGCTTCCTAGGAGTTAGCCTAGACTTAAAGTGGCTCAAGTCAAAGTGATACTGACTTGAACCTAGGCATTGTGTCTCCTCGAGGACACACCAAGTGAGCTGTGACTTAGCCTCACGCTTTGTAGGTGTGTATAAGGAGGACAACAGGTACTCCTACTCAAATTCTCTAGTTACAACACACAGTGTAACACAAAACATTGAAGGAAGATACATTTGTAATTCTGTTGGTTATAGTACCGACATATATTTAATAGTAGTTGAATAACCTAGTAGTAAAACATATAGATTTAGGTTTGGCATGTTATCCTCTTATATGCCATGAAGGTAATTCACGTGATGAAAATCCCAAGAGTTCTTGATAACTATGAAGTTCTTGATGGATTGGGGGTACACACATTCAAATTTTGATTGGATGGGATGCTTTGCTTGCTTGCTTGAGATGATGTTTTAATGGGAGACTCACTTTTCTCTTGGATAGTCATGATTGACAACCCATCTATTGGTACTCTTCATACTGCATGGCTTTCTTGATGGATCAACTTGTTAAGTGAATATTTGGTGATGATGTTTGCACCTTGCCTCACATGAGTTATCATGGCATCATGCTATTATTCCTTGCACATTTGTATGCTGATCTAGTCTTTGCATTGGTATTATAAGATTAGATATTGCTGTTATGGAGGAGTGCCCTAGTGATTTGGGGTTTATTTAAAGTATGGATTACATCTTGGCATAATGGCTATCCTATTGGAAAAGCACTCCCTTTTTGCATATATTTTTATGTAATGCTAGCCCTCAAAAAACTAGTCGATCCATGTCGACCTAGTTGGAGGCTTAAGATATGAGCTCCCTTGCTTATGTGGTTTGGTTTGTCACTTACCTTCATTTGACATCTTCTTTTCCTTCTTTTGTCCCCTTATCACCCATAACATGTCTTATCCATTTTAATTCTCATATGTGGGATTTAGGCCCGAGGTGTTTTCCAACTGCATTTCTTAATATTTCATTGGATTTCTAATTAACATTAGAGGAAGTAGCGTGTTCTATATTTACTTTTGAAGTGACAACTCATGTGTGGACAAGTGGGGCAAGTGTGGACAAGTTGTTATAGGTTTTTTCTTTAAAGGTTCACATACTATGGATTCTTCAAATCATGGTCGTTTCACATACCTTGCCACATATTGAATTCATTGTGATGGTTGTCATAGTTGTGGGGTTCTCATGTTCTGAAATCATTCTGCTACAAAATTAGGCATGTAAAAACTCAAAAAAACCTAAATAATTAACATTGTCGGCCACTGCAATGCCAATAATAAATTATAGGTCAACAATAATCCACTTTATGAAGATATTTTGGTACAAACAAAGTTGATCCTCAAGCATGAAGAATATTCCAACGATGGGGCAACTTGCAGGTGGACCAACAGGCCGTAACTATTAGTTAAAGGATAACCAAATCAGTAGAAGGGAATCTATGCTCTTATTGGCTAACTATGCTACTCGTTGAACATGGGAAAATTAGAAGGAATGAGCATCAATCGGTTTAATTTATGTTTGTTAATTGTTAGTTACATTTTAGGGGCTCTACTGCTTCATTCTTGGAGCAGGCATGCCTCCTCTACTTGTATATATGTGTGCTGTCGCTCATGAGAGTAGATATATGAGTGAGAGTTTAGGCCATACTTAAGAACATGATTGTGTTGTAAACTCTGTTATTTCAGAATTTAATATATATTTGGTTGTTGTTTATGTGGGTGATTTTGCCGTAAAATCATGTTGGTGAACTTGTGACTCAAGCATAGGCCGAACCTTGAGCAAGGCCCGCTCGAGGAGTATGCTATGCTCTTGTTTCCCTTTCTTTTTATGTATATATTTTATCTTAGTTTGTTGATTTATGATTATTGGTTTAATTTATTTTTGCTAATGTTTAGATTGTCTATTCATGCATATCTATAGGTTATTGTGCTTCATTTCAGTTTTTTGTCCCACTTCAATTACCTATAGATCACGCTACTAATGATGATGCTACGTAATTGAAGTATCAAAACAAATTTCTGTTTTAATATTAGAAATAGAATGCATATTTCCCTTTACTTTGCAGTGTGTGAAGGATAGCTTAGAAGTCATAGTTAGATTGCTTTTGAATGCTTCTTTAGTTTATGAGGGGTACAAAATTACGTTGTTCTTGGTCGTACATCGTGAATAGAGCGAAATAGTGAGATTACAAGCCTAGTCCTCAGTTTTTTGACTATACAAGGTGCCACCAGCTGGGTTGAGGGTCAAGGACATTGTCAATTCCATTTTCCATGCTTAGATCAGATTGCACAATAGTGGTAAAAATTCTGCTTCCGTGTATACTGCACCGAGAGCCTCATAACACTAAATTGAACCTCGAGTTGACAATTTAAATGATAAGTGTATTGTGGAACCAACAATTGGAAGACATATTTACACCTCGTCATCGACTATGGTTTCATGTGGAGTGCTGACCTTCTTGCTACATGGATCTCATGATACTCCTTGAACTTGTGGTGAAGCATCCTAGGGTTTTAGGTTGATTTGGCATGGTTAATCTTGATGGAGGCCTACTAGTTGGGCGCCCTTGCTTGTTTGGTGATTCTTGACACTTGGATAGAGTTGTGATGGGGTTTACTATCATTTTTAGTGGAGCGCTCCCCTCATTGGAACATGTGTTGAGGCAAGCATGCATTTTAATGATATGTTATGGCTTGAAGAGGATGGCACACCTTGATAGGGCGTATCTCTTATGATCTATTGATGTGAGACGTGACACCATTTTCTATGGGGTAGTTGATAAGTTGGATTTGTATTAACATGGATCTTCATCTTTACACATGATTTGACGGCTCCTTGATACAAGGAGTTGTTATAACAACTATGAGCCACTTGTAGTGCATATTCCGATGAGTTTGTTGGTTCTTGGAGAGGAGGACTTGGATATTTTTACTATCTTGAGCATGTGGTGGTTTTCTTATGATAACTTACTTGATTTGGTCAACCATGGAGGGCGACCCCCCTAAATGATGCCATAGGTGCCATATGAAGGGTTTATTGCACATATTTTGAGGATGGTTACACTTTGGAGCTTGAGCTTGGAGGACTCATTGCACACTTCATTATGTGTTAGTGTTGGACTCTTCATCTCTTGAGGCCTCTTTACACATTTTCATGATGATGAGGATGTTCACTTGAGGTGGTTACTTTGCACATATTTCCATGTTATTGGTGAGGGTGTCCACTTATGGAGGATATTTACTTGGTCTTCTACCTTGTAAATATTGTTTCTGTTAGAAATAATAGATGTGCTTGTTTAACCATAGACAATATAACAATATTGTCACCCAACCATAGGCCGAATCCACCCCCGAGCACCATAACCTTGATAGAGAATGATTTTGGAAGCAAACCCTAGGCCTAATAACCAATCAATGTAGCGTACCTCTCTCCAGAGCAAGCATACAGGGAAGAAAGTCCAAACCATAACCAATAGAAATTCCAAGCCCAAATCGAGAATACAGATTGCAGTAGCTGCAGCTGCATCTACTCTCCAGACTTGCGCACTTACCTAGTTTCTGTAGTGCGCACTTGTACATTTCTGCAGTTGCGAGCTGTGTGTACCAAATGAGATTTGGCTTCCTGTATTTATATTGTTTTTCTTGAGCTGTATTTATATTATTTATATTGTTTTTCCTGAGCTAAACACTTAATATTAAATATTTCCTTGAGCCGACTTCTCTTCTAGGGTTATGTTCAATGCTTTAGGGTTTCTTATTGCTTCCCAGAATATTCTATTCTCCTTAGGGTTACACGTGGAGGTAAACACCTCCTGCAACTACCATAATATCAACACTCCCTCCTAGCTAGGGAGGTATTGAAGGCAACGGTCTTGAGCACAAACATACTATTCAACTGGTAGCATTATCATAGCCGTACAAACTATCGAATGATTAGATCACGAGTACAATCATCACCATCATCTGATAGCATCAACTGCATCATCTCTCGAAGCCATACTCCATCTGAGTAATCAGGCATGATGCTGAATAAGTGACTCACTCCATAGAGTGATACAAGGACCATTCTTCTAATCTGGACAGACGTCCTAGAAAAATGACTGTCCGAACAGATGCTAAAATCTACACCATGGAGTACAGAGACCATTCCTATAGGAATGCCAATCTAGGACTATTTTCTAATCGAGTCATATGTACGATAGAGATTTGTCTCAACCTATATGCCTTAGAAAATATCGGTCCTGAACCATTTTCCTTATCAGGCCACAATCTGTGCCTTAGGAAAATACTAGTCCATGACATGTCAACAAACTGTCAACCTGGACCATTGTCCACAGAGAGAATACATGTCCACCATCAATTTGTTCTATCTGGACCATTCTCTGCTTGGAGAATGTCTGTCCACAAGCACACTGACTATCCATCTAGCTGATAATCATTTCCAACACTACTGATAGTCTACATGGCAATTAGAACAATGTCATTCAATAGAACACAACTGTGTCTATCCATTGTAGTACACAACTACAATCCAGTGGTACACTACCACACCAAGTAGCACACGACTACTTAATCAGTGACACATAGTCACAACCAGTGGAACACATCCACCACAGTAACATACATCTACTGTCCATAGACATACGGTCTCCATAGCAATCATATAATCTGATATCAACCTGCACATAAAACAATATCATGATATAAATTGAGTCATCTGGGCCATTCTTCCACTCACATCTGTGAGATCTGGAAGAACATTTGCCCTCAGAAAGTAAAACATCAGCCATGGGCTATCTGGACTATTCTTCTCAACCATAGAAGAATAACTGTCCCTGATTTCTGAGCCTGGACCATTCACCTAACAGGGCCATTCCTTCGACACTAAACATAGTGCAACCTGGATAGAATGAGTCTACCCTAGGGAATGCCTGTCCCTAATTGCTGAACCTGGACCATTCACCTAACTGGGCCATTCCTTCGGCACTAAACATAGTGCAACCTGGAGAGAATGAGTTTGCCCCAGGGAATGACTGTACAAACCATTTCCTAATGGAAATGATTGCCCTGCACCAATCTCCAAAACGGACCATTCTTCGAAACTGCTCACAACTGTGAACTTCGAAAGAATGACTGCCCGACGAGGCATACCATTCTACTTGACCACTACTCAGAGTGACTGCCAAAAAGAATGACTGTCATAGACCATTCCCCCACATTGGCCACAAGGGGATCCGTTGTCTATGGTATATCAATAATCTATCGAACCATTTTCATTATGAAAATGACTGTTTGATTTGGACCATTTTCCGAACTGGAAAATGCTTGTCCGTCAGAAATCTCAAATCACTTTCCGAACTGGAAAGGAACTGCTCATCCTGAACCATTTTTCAAACTGAAAAATGACTGTCCATAAATCAATAACACATAAGTGCTCCCTCCCAACTTGGGAGTAATAGTCTCCACGAGCTCCAACTTGTTTCTTGAGTACACAAACTTTTTCATCTTGTACAAAGGCTTTACCAAAATATCTGCTATCTGCTCACCTGTGGAGATATATTGGAGAACCACTTCTCTTTTCTGGACTTCATCACAGAGAATGTAATATTTGATCTCAATGTACTTCGGTTTGTCTGGAACGCTGGTTTTCTTTGAAGGCTTCATATAGCTCTGATCATTACAATATATCATGGTTGAACTTTGAAGTCAACACTTTTGTTTTCTACTAGCTTATGACATCGTGGCAAGGCTCAAACTGAAACATATCCAAGTAGCACTTCTTTTGTCATCATGAGAGTTTGTCGTGGATTAGCAATCCATCATCTTGGACTTCTGAGTAACCATTCTGACACATTATCTCTGTTATAGAAAGTTTTCACCAAGCTTCTGCTGTGCATGAGAGGCTCTGCACCAGGTTGTTTGAATCCATACAAGGTATTCTTCCATCTGCATACAAGGGTCTGTTTCTGGTATACGTCAAAACCTTGAGGTTGCTCTACATACGCTTCTTGTTCAATTACTCTGTTGAGGAGAGCAATCCTTACATTGATCTGATGTAAATTCCAACCCATGGATATTGCAGAAGATATAATGGCTGAGGTAGAGGTATGCTTGGTTATTGGAACGAGCTATCATCATAGTCTTCTCCCTCCATCTGGGAGAACCTCTAGTTCTGAATCTCTCAATGCTTCCATTGATAAGTCTTTCATACACTTTTCTTCATCACAACTTCCATTTCTTCTTCTTGATTGCTTCTAGTGGGTTCAAACCAAGCTAGTAGTCTTGTGATTCTTGATATAATGACTGGTTGTTTCGGATTTTCTTTCACTCTTGGAATCTTCATGTTCTTCCTCATGTTTCTCTTTAGCTCTTGGGTCCATGGAATTTTCTATAGATTCCATGCCCTGAAGATTCCAACTTCTTCCTTTCATCATAGGATCATGGATGTGGATGGACAACCAAAGATACTTTAAGGCTTTTTTTCGAAGTAGACTTCTTCTAAAGTCAAACTGAGCACATTTTTCTTTTCATGGCTGTTATCATCAATGGGAACATGGATAGATATTTCATAATCCTCAATGGATCATATTATTTAGGATTAGCTCCCTCCTAATCCTTGGTTCATGCACGAATGCATTCTTTTCTTTTGGAATTATATAATCGACTCCCTCCATCTAAGAGAGTCCAAGCTTCCGTCTGCATCCTTATTGCCTTCTGCAAGGTGTCACGAGTCTTTTTCTAATTTCCTCTTGATTGCTGACTTCTTTCTGTTTTTACTTCTTCCAGGTTTCTTCAAGTTTGATTCTGATTTCGGCTTATCTTGCAGCTCTTACTTATGTTAATAACTTCCACAGGAATTGTTACCAAGGATTGTCAATGCACTTCATCTTCTTATGTGTATTGCTTGACTTGTAGTCATCGTGATAGCAATCCTTATCTTGTTATTCTTCCATAGGCATTGTTTCACTTGAACATCTTATCTTCTTAGAAATAGATATGCAAGATATGTACAAAAACTATGTAAACATGGTATGTATAAGA
>SNQJ01S0217339.1:0-15401 GCA_010110895.2 Picea sitchensis | reverse complement strand
TATACATGTGCAGGATGTACACATTTTAACAAGGTTGTCTATGGAGGGGGAATATGTCTCCCATGCATTTCAAGTTATGAGGAAGCATGGTCGCAATAAGGATGAACCTAGACTATATCACAAGTATGGTACATATAGGGGAGTTGTGGTGCCATAATCTCATTGATTATTAACCTCGAGGGCCATTTTGCTTGCTAGTTGATTGTAATCCATCTCATGTGTAAATATACCAAGGAATAATTCAACCTGGATGCCCAATTTGTCACTAAATTATGTGTGTAGGGAACTAAATTGAAATGGTTTAAGTTATTAATAGATGAAGTCTTTCAGACATGTGCTAATCCCCACACATAATCCACCTAATTCATCTTTGGATATCCATTGATTGCTTTGGGGATGTGGAAATGGAATCCCCTGTAGGGAAGATAACTTCATCCCATGCCCAATCAACAAATTCTTTCATTGCAATTTGATGCTTGGAAGAGTTGGAAGGACACTAAGAATTTTTCATTCAATGAGGCCACTTTCAACAAATGGTATGACTAGATGATTAGAGTTACTAAAAATATTTTGTGAATCCCATAGGTGCTACAAGTGAATAAATTTTGGTTTGGTATGAACATGGAAAATACATGTATGCGGCCATGAGGGACTAATGTTGATAAATTCCATGCCATTTATTTTCCCTATTACTTGATAGAATCATATTTTGATAAATTCCATGCCATTTCTTTGCCCCATTTCCAATTGCAACAACCAATCCATCTCTGCCTTGGCTGAAGCTTGAGCCAACCAATGATTTTCTCTGGGATCTTGTAGAATTTGGCAACCGGAATGGGCTGGTTAGTGTTGAAGAAACCTTCTTTGCCTTTTATGAACTTGAGAAAAATAATGCCTCACCTCTTTTCAACAATTTTTTTTTTAAATATTCAGGTCCGTCGGTCTTCCGACTACTACAGGTCGGACTTCTGACAGGAAACGCTCCCAACAAAGTGTCGGAATTACAACAAGCTCGTCGGTTTCATCGGCGGGATATCATCGGAATATTCATCGGTAGACTGATGGACGTCGTTGATAGTTTTGATGCAGGATCATCTCTCACGACAAGCGAGCCAGCGTGGAAGTGAAGGACAGCTGGAAAAGACCAGCACAAGTTTTGAAATTGTCTCGAAAAAAATGCGCCAACCTTAAATGTGATATTAAAGAAGAGACCTACTTTTATATTGTAATCAGACCTTGAGCGTCCCTCTCTCGTCTATAGTAGATAGAGGCATTTATGTTGAGATGAAATAGGTAGATAAAGATTAAATTCTAGATTAGACAGTTTTAGAAAGAAAGAGGGAAACAAGATATAGACACCCTCATTGTGCATTGTAACATAATTCTGAGCATTGAGAAGAAGAGAAGTAGCGAGTTGTGGAATAACACCCATGTACATAGCTTGAATTACTAGAAGAAGTTGATTCAAATCCATGGTTTTGTGTTTGTTCTCTGTGTATGTATGCTGAATACTATGCTCATGAGTATTTACTTCCTATTATGCATTTGTTTTACATGCTATGTATGAATGATTTCTTGCTGAGTGTTTGAAATCTGAGAAAGGAAGTAGGATAAATGAGTTTCAATTGTTTCTCTATCTAAGAAAGGATTCCTACAAGGAGTGCAGTTGAAGTCGTCTGCAAGGAGTGCGTTGACAGAAGGCTCAGATAGTTTAACTTTTGTTCTCGTTCACCCAGAAGTGAAATTGGGTTATCGGAGACGTGCAAGGAGTGAGCAGGCTAAGGAAAGTCTCAGTTGTGAATCTGAGCGGAGCATTGAAGGACTACTGCTGCAGGTGTGCGCAGGGTCGAAGGAATTCAAGAACTTGAAGTCTTTAAAAATATTTCGTGCAAGGAGTGCATGCAAGGACCCTCTTTGAGGCTCGAAGTTGTGAAAATATCAGGAGGGATAAGATCTTCAAATCTGTTGACAGATTTCACAGGAAGTTCGTGTCGGGAAATGTTTTAACAGGTGTCGCAAGTTTGTGTGCAAAAGGACAAATTATTGAGGAGGAACACTTGGTCCTCCGTAGAAATCATCAAAGGGAAGAGATCGATAGTTAGGAATCAGTGGGGAGGATTAGCGAAACCCCGCCAGCCGTCAGATATTCCAGAGAAGCGAGGAGGATACAGTTATGTTCAGAGTTTAAGCTCAAGGGAATGTGGACTGTCGGATCTGCACATAGTTACCCATCAACTGTCCGATTTGGCAGGAGTTGCATAGGGTTTAAGCCTTCGTGAGCAGAGGGGAAAATTTGGGAAGGCATCGGGATATCGAGGCATCGAGAATTCAGAGGTCAAGAATTCGAGACCTTTTTGAATCTTGAAATAACGAAGGGATCATAGCCGTGGATCTCAGGTAAGACACGTTCCGATTGACCGCTCGATCGAATATTTGGTCATCGGGGTTCATAGGAGTGAGTGGTTTTGATTTTTCATTTGGTGAAGTCCAAGGTTCGATCTGAACCACCCATCATTCGGAACACGCGTCGAAAGATCTGGAGAAGTCGGGGTTCGACAATTCGGGAGTCCTGGAGATAAGGGAAGTGTTGCATCAGGAATCATGATATCGCAAAACGCGATATCCCAACAACTAAAGGACCATGGGGCCACAGGAATCAGTGAGAGGACAGGTGGCATACTGGTTCGGGATTCGGGGAAAGGAAAGTCCTGAAGTCATAGACATCAGGATTCACGATATAGCGAAGTCGGAAATCCCGACAAGGTGACAGGGACATGGACAAGTCAAACTCACAAGCGCATCGGAGTTTCGGTGTATCGGGGATCGGGGGCCGGTAAAGCGAGTTGTTTTGGACATCACAAGTTTCGAAATCCCGATAGGAGGATCCTTGATAGAAAAGTAAAAGGTCAGCATTGACTTACATCGGATTTTGGGGAATCCCGAGAAACAAATGCGTGACCACAGGAATCGCGAAGTCGCGAAGTCCGATTTCCCGATAGAAGAAAGGGAGATCCCGTGAGAGAGTTGATGTGGGTGAAAATTTCCCGATAGGGAAATAGAAGAGCCTTTCAGCTCTTCGGGCCGAGGAAGGAGGAAAGATCCTGTGAGCGGATGTGCTGAAGAGCGCGTCTGTGTCAAGTTTTTCGGTTGTCCTTTGAAATTAAATTTTTAAAGGTCGTTGGTCGTCAGACATTAGGGGAGTCGGAATACCGACGATAGTCCAACATCGGAAAAACCACGAGAGATTTTTCGATGCCTGTTGAGCGCTCATAAGTGGCAGTTGAGCGATGTCAAATGTCGGGGGTACAACAATAGGGTGTTAGGAATTCTGTCCATTTATATTTGCGTCAGATCCAAAACCTGGATCCAAAACTAAGGAGACGACCAAATTACACAAAAAAATTTCATTTGTTTGGGTTAAGACAGATGTTGTAATGTCAACAAGGAATAAATATTTGTTGTAGATGATCAATATGATCTTTCCTCTTAGGAGATATGGAGGGCAGGTCATCTCGATAAGGTTGCACGATATGTTTAATGCCGTGAAAATCATAAGACATGGCTCATTGAAAAGTGGGGCTAGCATTTTTGAGAGCAAAGGGTAACTTTTGATAAGCGAAAGTGCCCCATGGGCATATAAAGGTGATTTTGTGTTGGTCCTCTGGTATAATTTCAATTTGATTCTAGCTAGAGAATTCGTCCATGAACGAGAATACTTTGCATCCAACACAATCATTGATGATATGATCGATGAAGGGGGTGGGGAAATTTTCCTTAGGGAAAGCCTTGTTAAGGTCCCTATAATCAACACATACTCAGATAATTCCTTGCTTATTGGCGACAGGTACGATATTGGAGACCCATTTTGTAAGGGGCATGGGATAGATAAAACCAACATTCAATAACTTTTGAACTTCAACCTTAATGGCTGCGGATTTTCGTGGGTGAACTGGGCAGAGCCATTGTCGAATAGGATGGGCTCCGAGATATGTCTTAATTTCATGAACAATGATCTGTGGGTCAATTCCTGACATTTCTTCATATGACTAGGAAAAAATATCATGGAACTCTTTAAAAAGGGCAGTGCAACATTCGATCTCTTTAGGAGAGAAATATGCACCTATATGGATGTGTTTCGTGATCCTAGGTTTAACTGAAATATTGATTGAGATAGTCTTAGAAACATTTCCCAATTTTCCTTTTGATGGAGAAGAATATGACATGGAGGGTAACAAGGATGGGTCTTGGGAATCAATAGAAATGAGGTTTTGAATATGTGTTTCTATCCTCTCTTGATTGGGGAGGAAAGAGGAACGGTGATGATGGTCTTCCTAGGGTCGGTCTTGAAGAGACATGACTTCCATTATAGCTTCATCGAATGGGAAGATGAAATCTAGGAAGTTATCCTTGAAATGTTCAGAGGTAACCCAATAAGGAGAGGAAAATTGATCTATATCCTCATCCGGTAGGAGTTTTGAGTTAGTCTTAGCAGATTCGTCTACTGTCTAGATGGATAAATATGATAATTCAGCTAGGGATAAAGGTATGTCATCTACGAAGGATTTGATATTGGAAGAGTGAGGAATTACCTAAGGGTTGAGAGAACCAAGGGATTTACCACAAAAGGTAGAGATCATATTGATCATAGCTATTTGAGAGGTATCAAGTGCAGGTAAAGGGAAGGTTCCCATAAGGGTTGGATAGAGGCCTACACCTATACTCTCATATTCGGGTGTTGACTCACCTATGAATGGTACATTTGTGTTGGGGTTAATTCGCATGTCGGGTGTACAATAGTCAATTTGGTCTATTGTCACTGTCTTTCCTTAGTGCGGAAAGCAGATAATTTGGAAAAAACAGGATGGTACTTCATTCATAGCATAAAACAAAGTACGACCTAAAAGGAGATTGTAGTCGAGATTAAAATCGATTACTTCTACTTCGATGGAGGTGGTTTTACCAGCTAGTTCGATTGGTAGGGAGGGTAGAATACCATGAGGTTTGAAATTTTTTCCATCAAAGGCATTCAAGATGGTTTCCGATGTAGTAAGTTGTGGAGAGCCTAAGGATTTCCAACAAGTCATTGAAATAATACAAGTGGCCACACCTTCATCGATCACGGTTCAAAAACATTTTTTGTTAAGTGAATGAACGATGATTTGTAATGCAAGTTGGTGTGAAAGGAGGGGTTCACTTTGGTCAACGTTAAAAGATATAATGTTTGACTCTGAGGGATCAATTCCCCTAATGGTTATTAATAAATATTTTCATTGGGTTGGACAACTCTGCAATATTTTGAGGGAAGACATGGCACATGGGGCTAGAGAAAGATCCTCCACTATACTATAGTGTTGGGCTGCTCGAGCATTAGGGTTATGTGTCATTTGACGAAGTACCCATTTTTGGGGGAAAAAAGAGGGTTCTGTTAGTACTCTATAAATTCTATCTGGCTGAATAGACAGACGACAGAGGTAACTGTTTCAACCAGCTTTAGAGCTGAGGCACTAGCCTGCTCAACTCATAGAGGGCTCTCTCATGTCACTTGATCCATCTATGGAAATTGGTGGCTAGAATTGGTTTGTTTTGGGGTTTTAATAAAGTTGTTGAAGAGATGAAGATGACCTTTGGGCTATGGGGTCAAGAATGTAGGATGCATTTCCAAATCGTGAAAAAAATCAAGAGGAAAAGGCTAAATGAGAAAGTGACTTCTGAGTTTATGCTTGAAAATTTTAGATGGTATTAGAAGAAAAGAAACACACAACTATTATCAGAGCATTATAGTAATGAATTCTAAAATAATTTAGAAGAGATGAACATAGTCTAAATCGCCAAGCCGAGAGCATTGAATAATGAATTCTGGACTTTTAGTTTCTCAATTTAGACAGAAGAAAGAAAAATGAAAATACAGAATAACAAGAATCACACACTTTGAGAGAAAACGAGAATCATAACACCACCAATTAGAATATTTTCATAAAAATTCCCAAAATATGCCTCTACACCCATGTATTCATTCCAGCCCCAAAGATTTATAAATTTTTCCTGCACAGAGGGCAGGTGATGTAGCACCCCATGCCTCAGCAGGTTCTGCATGACCTCCTAGTCTTAGGATCATTCTGAACCTTTCCCTGAGTCAGATCGACTCT
Source organism: Picea sitchensis (assembly GCA_010110895.2). Classification (NCBI taxonomy): domain Eukaryota; kingdom Viridiplantae; phylum Streptophyta; class Pinopsida; order Pinales; family Pinaceae; genus Picea; species Picea sitchensis. The sequence goes on along the minus strand of SNQJ01S0217339.1, from coordinate 9,255 downwards.
TCGATTTCCCTGTGGGGTAATATCTCGTATGGGCTAACTCTGCACTCCTAACCAACAATATATGATCGAGACTTTTTCCGAAAGGAGATTTCGGATTTCACGACTTCGGGAATCCTGATGTCGCGTTCACTCGACTCTTCAACTTACGAAACCCAAAATTCTGGAATGTCGAAATGTCAACGAAGGTTGACTCCTTCAATGCACCGAACAGACACCGCTTGTTGCCCACGAATTTCAGCTTTTCGTGACTTGAGTGAACAACCAACAATTGTTCCTCTTCCCTTATGATTCCTTGAATTCTGAATTTTCTCCTTTGGCGAGGTCGATGGGCTTTTGGGATTTTTTTTGAAGCCACTCCTTTGACTTTCGTCACACATATCTACTGACGGGTACTGGGACCCACCTTTCGATGTTTCTTTTTTCATGATTTCGGGAGTTGTGTGACCATGCAACTCTACCCCTTAAGTCCCGAAATCATGAAACCCGATTGGAGCCCACGGCTACTGTCCTTCAACCTTTCGGGAATTTTTCTTTCGCTCTTCGGGATTTCATGATTCATGAAAATCCACAGTAGCGAGTTTCCTTACCTTTCAAAACTCTGATACCCTAATTTCTGAAGTCTCGCCTCCCACGTGATCTACGACTGCGATCTTCCTTGATCCGACAACTCTGGATCTTTTGGGATTTCGTGAATTGGGAATTTGAAACTCTCGATTCCAAAATCACTGCCTCCTTTACTTCCTGAACCCCGAAATGCCGAAATGGCTTCCTCCGTGACCACAACCTACTCCAAAGGCACATTGTGTTTCGTGACTTCGAGGTTTTCAATGCAAAGAGCCCCGACTCCTTGTCATCATAATTTCTAAAATTTCAAACCTCGAAATACTGAAATACTGAGATTCCACTCCAAAGGGGATCAACGGATGTGATCCTCCCATGATCCGACGACTGGCATGATTTTGCGAGCCGAGAGTTTGCGATGCAGCGACTCCAAAATCATTTGCCGCTCCAAACTCTGAAACCCGAAATAACAACTTTTGAGCAAAATATCAACGGCTCCTGATGCTTCTCATCCAATGGTCATTACTCCTCCTAATATTTCTGAATACTAAAAGGAACTCATCCTTAACCTTCTCACAGATCTATGAGATCCAACGGTTCACGTGATTTCGTCACTTCTCCACGAAGTGTCTCCACCGTTCCTTCACTCTTCTTCAAAGGATCTCTAGTCAAAATGACTTGGCGTCCTTCCACCTGAAATGGACTTCTACGAGATCATTTCGATCTCTGCCTCCCTTTGAACACTTCAAAGGTTCTATCCCTCCTGATCTCTCACTTTCAAACTCAATCCTCTCCAAAATAAATCTTGCTTGCACTCCTTGCGACAACTTTCAAATAACCCCTAGTTATTTGAGTCTTCGTCCTTGTGCACTCTTTGCAACAGTAGTCCTTCAATATTCACCTTAAGTTGATAATTTCTAAGGCTTCAACTAGCCTGCGCACACCTTGCATGGCTCTGTGCCTCACCCGCACTTCTGCGGGTTATGAAAACAACAATATCTCTCCTGAGATTTCTGAGATAAAACTCAGATCCTCGTCAACGCACACTTTGCGGACGTTCACTGCACTGCTTGCAGGAATTCTCAGGAAGAGAAACAATTGAAACTCATTCTTCTCCTTTCTCAAACTTCATACACTCAACATGAAATCATACACCCAACACATCATTGAAACAAATGCATAACAAAGAAAATTAAACAACTGTAAACATACCATTTAACAAATGTAAACAGTAAGCATCATAACACCATGAAAATTGAGTCAAAGCTTCATATATTAACTCAAGTGCTCCTGTACATGGGTTCTTCTCTACAGTTCTCTGCTATAGCTTCAAAACTTATCAAATCTAAATGATCATAACATTCTTCTATTCCAATGATACAAGGGTGAGGGTGTCTATATCCGTTTTGCCTCCTACGCTTCTAAACTATCTAATCTATTAAATCAAACCTACCTACTTTCATTAAACAAACTTAAATGCCTATTACATCCGACAGATGAGAGAAATCACTCAAGATCTGTTTACAACATCTAGAGATAATATAATTACGCTTCCCTTAGCTGTTACATTAATTTACATTTATTAATTTTTCAAAACAAAACATTTCAAAATGTGCGCTGGTGTTTTTCCAGCTGTCTTCCACCTTTATGCTTGCTTGGTTGGCTATGTACGATGCTCCTGCATTAGCAGGATCCTCTTTTCTCCATCCTTCTATACTCGTGAGGCCAAGCATATATAGAGTAATTTCATATGGAATTAAAAACGTTCCGACTTCCTCATAATTCTAAAAACAGATACAAGTTACAAAAAGGAAGAACAATTGTATTATTTAAAGGGACCGTTAGTAATCGGTTTGTCATATCAGGACTCCCTTCTCTTAAGCCGACATTTGTCCAAAACTCTTTGAAATACACCAAAATTTTACCTGAGGATTCACCTCAACTTGGCGATTTCCTCCTCTAGGGTACTCCACCAATCGAAATTTTCCTCGACGCTCTCTATCATCTCAGTTTTGGCCTCTGATTTCCTCCTCTTCTTCTTTATGGCTAGGTGACAGGTGTTGTCTGCATGTTCATTTATGACAAGATCCCTCATAACGAGCTTTAATTTTACTCCCGACTTTGTCTCAGTTTCAGGTTCGGTATGAATTAATTTAGTCGCCAGCATCTGCAAGACCCATATTTCATTCTCACTTATTGACCTACTTGGTACCTTAGTTGAGAAACCAATCGTGCCAAACACCGTTTGACGAGTATTATCCATGCCTTCCGGACTTTGCAGAGACCTTGATTTGGCCACCATTTGAGTTTACATAATTTAGGAGCACATGTCGAGCTTGTTTTTCTTACGCATAAGATGACAATTTCCTAGAATAGGATAAAATGATTCATATCTGAGATTTGATGGTTTGTGTACTTTGCTCACGAATTACTGTCACAGTACCTTGGTGTGCCACACTTCATCAATCCACTTCAAATGATGAGCCTCAAGTTAGTTATGCGGTGGCGTCCTTTTGGTACGTCATCTGGGAAAGTACCTGGACTGGTGATGTGAGGTGATCTGACCAACCGCCATCCTCCCCGTGAGCTATCGACATGACATTTTGAACCACGTGACATCGGGGCCATAGGAAAAGTGGTTTCGGGAAATCCTCCATATCCCCCGATGCATGTGTAAGAGCGCCACACGTTCCCCGTCGAAACCAGAGTAGTTTTCCCCGGTCTGCCTTCGCGATGTTAAGTTCCATGCTATTTGTTTGTCCGATGTAGGCTTCGATCGTAGATATGAGATTCTTCAAGATGGACAGCCCGTCGAGCTACTCCCTTCCCACTTATGGTACATTCGTTCATACACCGCGAAATATAGTTGAGCGCCCTGAACTATCGTACCTCTGTTGTGGTATAGCGTCTCGCTAAAATTCAGAAGTTTTTAGATCCTGATAAAAAATTTTAGGGTGATAACAGGTTCTATACTAGGTTTCTCAATAGTGAGAGGCCATTGGGTGAGTTGGAACAAGAGGTTCTTTTTGATGGAGGATTACCCTCCTGAGAGTCATAATTGTTTGTTTTGGTGGATAACGTCATGGATTTAACCATCAAGATATTGGCAGTTGAGGACTCAGGGTTGTCCCCAGGTGGGGGTGGTTGTGTTTTCACAGCCAATTGTTGTTGTTGGGGGGAAAATAGTTTGTTAACACTGTAGGTGTAGAAGAGGATGGGCCTCATTCGAGATATTGATATATTTCGGTGAGACAAGGACAATCTTTGGTGAAATGACCCTATTTACAAATCATTCAGGGATATTTGACCTTTCATTTAGGTTTACCCTCAACATTGTTTTCTTGTGTCGTGGGGCCCGACTACTAAGAATATTTTTTATTTTTCTTATTATTGTTACCCTTATTTTTCCCTCCGGATGGCTGCGGTTTTTTGGTTGCAGTGGACTGCACTGAATTGACCTTGGAGGTTTGGGTAGGGGGCTTCATTGGAGTGCTTGTGTGGATAGATGAACTGGGTTGGTATCTTTATTTAATGGGTTTTGTTTCCCAGTCATCTAACCAGATGAATCAGTAGAAAAAATATCGATCATACCATCGACATGGGGTCCAGGTGACGGTTTGGTTGGGTCATTTGATGGCCGAGGAGCATGGGGAATCAAGTCGTATAATGTGTCAAACTGAGAATATACTAAATATAGATATTGGGCATGAGATATGGCTTGTTCCTCTATAACAATGCCTCCCATGGTGACATCTCGAGCAATAGATGGTAGAAGAGACTTGGTAAACCAATCATCTAATAGTTGGTCCACAATTGTGGCTTTAATTAGTCATTGTCAGTGTCACCACTCATGAATGTGATAAGAGATATGGGTGGAGTTTGATTGGTGTAACGATGTTAAAATCTCAATACCAGTTTCATATCTGATCAATAATTGGAAGTGTGTCAAAAATTCCATAGCAAGGGAATTAAATTTTTCAAAGGAGTTCTGCAGCAGTTCTATATACCATTTGGTTGTGACTCCTATAAGAGTTCGCTGGAAAAGTTGTAATTGGATGGAATCATCCATCAAGGAGTTCGAAGAACACCATAGGTGGAAATTCATCACATGATTTTTTGGATCTTCTCCAGGATTTCCATCAAACTTTGGAATATCAGAAGGGATTTTAGCAGGAATGGGGGCCCAGAAAGAGAAATTTCATATGGGATCATTAGTCAATCTTAAAATATCAGGAAAATCTAAAGTTTCCAAAAATGAAAGTTGTTTATTGACCTATGGAGGTGGATTATGTAGTCTCCTACATATGGGTGTTGTTCTAGAGGTCCTCCTCCATAAGGTGGTTAGCCAGGGGGTCCTCCACCATAGGGTGGTCCTCCGGGGGGTTATCCTCTATAATATGGTCCCCCAGGAGGTCCACCTCCATAGGGGAGTCCTCCTCCATAAGGCTATCCTACACCATATGGTGGTCCTCCAGGAGGTCTGTCTCCATAAGGTGCCCCCCCTCCATCATGGGGTGGTCCTCCAGGAGGTCCTACATTTATTTAATGCAAGATATTTTAAGTTTGATGGTTTTATAGTTGACTAAGAAATTCTATTTTTCCTATCTGTGATAGGAAATGAAGTTGACATTTGATGAAGTTGAGACATATCTCTTCACATAGATAGTGTCCTAGTATTAAAGGATAAATAACTAATTAACAAGACTTTTTCTAAGAAATAATGGGCTCATTCAAGACTCAAGTGCATGAAACTTCTTGGATTTGTAACATTGATATCTTGAAAAATTTTAATGGTTTGTTTGTTTTTTGCATTTGGACCATTTTTCAACTTTAGAAGTTTGGTTTTATTTTTATTAAAGATTTTGTTAGTCCCTTGAATGCTTCTAGTTCTCATTTGATGCTTTACTGAAGCTTGAGCCAATTGTAGTATCTTGATTGGTTTATTTAGAATATATTATGTTTATTTATATTTTCTTTGAGAAGACATATTGGTATTCATAAAAAGAATGATCCATGAGTTTCTAAGCGAAGAGAAAAATGGTTTATGTATTGGCCTAGTAGATTCCTATGCAGTCATCGTAGGACATCTATTGCCAATGAGACCAACATTCGTCTAATGCATTTATAATTTTAATGTGATGAATAAAAAAAAATTACATGTAGCCTCTCAATATTTTTTTTATTAATCATTGAAATGATTTGTAATCTTTTCTGGTTATTTCAAAGGCAATCAAGCACAATCTATGCATAAACATTGAGTCTTCTGACACTAATTCATATGCTGAGAATGTTATAGATTTCCTTCTGAAAATAATTCATATGTTGACCCAAGATAATCAATACCTACTCAAACTATGATCATTGTTGAGACTGTTATAGATTTCCTTCTCACTGAAAAATTATAAATCTAATTGTTGAATTAATCCTTCACCACTAAACCACTCCTTGTAGAAAATAAACCAATCAGATGAAATTAATTAAAAGATCTATATTACTTTTGCAAGAAGTTAAATCCTCTCAAAATATCTACTCTATGATTGCATAAATAAATTTCGCACTTCAAAGAAATTGTAACTTCATTAAATCATAAATACAAATCACACCTCCATCTAGATTTGGATCAACAATAAACAATAGAGAAATTAATCTATGATATCATTCAGTGATATGGTTGAGATGTAACAACAATACTAATTATCAAGTGACAAGGAGTAACTGAACCATTCAAGAAATATTACACTTTCAAGATAACAAATTGTTACAACAACAATTGCAATCTATTCAACAACATCACTCCAAAAATAATCACTGCTTCAACAACATTAATCATACAGACTGCAAACAAACGTTAAGTTTTATATTTATCATGTGACATGCACAGGAAGAGAAAACTAACAATCGATTAAGGCGATCTCTGTGTGGAGGTGGGCCCTTTCCTCCAAATAGAGATGCTTGTAAAAAAAATAAAAAAAATAATCACTAACATAAATTCAGTTGAACATTGCCACTTATTATTAAGAGATTAAATTTCTAGATACAATGTTAATTCTCTAGTGTTCAATGGAAAAACAAGGACTAGATCCCTAGCGTAAACACTTTTTACATCTTTTAAACCATGTCTTGTTCTCAGAATAGAATGAAACTACCAGTAGTTTGAACATTTTTGAGAATATTTCGATTCTCAAGATGTTCATAACTTCTTAAAATAGAGTCTGTTAAGATTAAAATAAAAAAAATTAGAAACCTAGAAATCAATGCTCCAATTGTTATCCAATGACATGGAAATCTACATGATTCCCTAGATAATTTGTGCTAATCACAGTCTCCATAATATCGCCCTCTGCCAGCTGGGTATGTTAGATCCACGAGGAGACTCAATCGGTGGTGCCATAGTATTCTTCGTGTGTGTTTCATCCAGGTGTTTCAGCTAGGTGTTTTAGCACCAACAGTCCAACTGGAATCATATTTGCATTCATTCTTATTAATTCATCAGTAATTACCCAAATTAGGAAACATCATCCTATTTTACAAGTACTCTATGAATTAACATAACAAAATCATCAATGAATAATGAATTATTAATTGTACCTGCTCGAGAAACCAAGATTGATGTTCTCATAGGAAATGTAAACAATAAGGTCTAGAGATGAATTAATACAAGAGAATGAGAAATGATAAGGAAAAAGGGGAAATTTTAGCACCCAACATCTCCCCCCAACTACACCATTAAATGTCCCCATGCAACTTCAAAGTTCACTCACTTAGAATCAGAGTCTGAGTTAGGGCATGGAATTTTCCAATGCAAATTAGAAATATTGTAGGATGATGTAGCATTATATTCTAAATAGATGTAGCCCCTAGAATAAATCACTTCTTCCTAACATTCCATTTCAGTATTCTTATTCAATTTGTACTTATGCTGATACTTCTTTATTGGCACCCAAATAAGAGGGAAATGAAATTTAATCCCCAACCAATGTGGACCACAAGTCTGAATGTGCCCAATATATCTAGGAACTCGAGACAGATCATATGTAAAATTGACATGATTGTAGGGATCCTTGGTCCTCAAGGCCAGAGAGGATGCTTCCCATCTAAATATGCTACCTTCTAGTGAAAACAATTGTTGATCATTAGTTGTTTTAACACAAGAATCTACGACAAACCTTTGAAGGTCTGTCACTTTTCTAGTCTTGTAATATGAAGATAGCAGATGCTGATGGATATTAAAATCAATAAAAGGAGTATGCGGTTCACCCCTAATCCATAATGTTTCATTCCACCATTTTCCTGATTGTTCACAAAAGAAGTGAAGGCTCTTAGCTGCACATCTCCTATATAGGCAACAATATTAAATTTTATATCCAACAGGCAAGCATGCTCATGCAAACAAAGATCACACAAGAAATGTTGATATAAGAAATCACTCCGGGGGGAGATTTTTTAAAACTCAGAGGCACTAATCATTTTATAAGGCCTTCCTTCCTTAATAGCTTTAAGCATAAAAATAATTAATTGTTCATGAAGGAAGACCGGGTATGAGGGAAAAGGGATTCTACAACTCAACAACTCTTCTGCTAACAAATGCATTTGATTTTTAACCTGTTGCAGAATCTGGCACTTAGCTTGCATCTTCTTCAACTCTCCCAATTCCTTCTTCATTTCTTCCCATTTAAATTTCCGAGACATCAAAAATTCAGTGTATTTCTCCCTAAGGTCTTGTATTTCCTTTTTGTGGGTTGGCACATGAATCATTCCTTCTCCAAACATGGAAACATCTTGCTTCCATTTATCAATCGCTACCATCAAAAATATAGTATTATCTTCTATGTCATGATGGTCAACCTCTTTTTCATCCTCATCACTAATTTCTAGAGGAATTTGAGCTTGCGTCATTGGTTCTTAGGTAACAATGACTTTATCTGGCTATGGAAATTCCTCTTCCACAACAACTAGTTCTTGTGTGACAGTTTCTTCTTTCGTGGCCTCATCGGATTTTTTATTTAAATTAGGTACCATTGGTTCTTGTGTAGCAGTGGTACTCTTAGGTTGGGTCGATTCAAAAACCTTATCCATCATTGGTTCTTGTGTTATAGTGACATCATTCGGTATATCCTTATTAGAATGCGTATTTAAATCAAGTACCATTGGTTCTTGTGTTATAGTGGCATTCTCAGGTTTTTCAATAGTCTTATTTTCTTCTTCCTTAGCCACTAGTTCTTGTGTGGCAGTGAATTTCTTTCTCTGTGCTGCCTCAGCCAGATCTTCATGTATTCTGATTAGTCCCAAAGTTGAGGGATCAATAAGGGTCACCTCATACCTAACCAATCTATAAATATCCCCACACTCATGACACAAACATTCCTTAAATGTTCCATGTGTTTCATCCTTCTCTGATGGAACAATCTATCCTCCTAAAAGATGGGATACTTGCACTAATAAATACAAATCATGAGGCGAAGGCCTTTGGGATCCCTTTTCTACTTTTAGTATTTCCAATTCCCCCATAAGCCTCTCAACTTCTATTTTCAATTGATCATTCTAAAAAAAAGGGAATGAATATAACTTTTACCTCTTTCAACAACAAGTTCTTGTGTTTCATCATCTCTTTGATTTGGGCTCAGGTTGTCAATTGGTTCTTGTGTTACAATGATAGCTTCCTATTGTTGTTCATCACCCAATGGTTCTTGTGTA
>SNQJ01S0217338.1:4041-19443 GCA_010110895.2 Picea sitchensis | reverse complement strand
AAAATAAATTGGATAAGGGGAGTGACTCCAGTAAATCAGGAAGTCACAGGTCCCCCAATGAGAAGATAAAATCAAGGAGTGTTGGTAGACACCATCATCACTCCCAAGGGAACTCCAAGAGGAGGGCACACAGTAGTTCAAGCCCATATACTACCAGAAATCATAGGAGATATGAAGTGGATGAATTGAAGGGTGAAATGAACAATATTGTACCTCCTACATTTGATGGATAGCACCAGAAGGAGGAATATGCTAAGACATGGCTTCTTGGCATGAGGAAATATTTCCAACTCCAAAATTACTCCTCTCATGCAGAAGGGAGAATTGCAATGTATCAACTAAAAGGAAAGGCATCCATGTGGTGGGATCAACTTGTGAAGGTGAAACACATTAAACAGAAAAATGTTACTTGGAAGGAATTCAAGAAGTATTTCGAAAATAAACACTTGACTAAGAGATACTATGAAAGAAAGATGAAAGAGTTCTTTGAACTCAAGCTGGGTAGCATGAACATTGATGAATATGAACGAAGGTTTTTGGAATTGATGAAGTATGTCCCTTTCATCAAAGATGAGACTCTCAAAATCCAAATATATTTGAGTGGAATGTCATCTTCCATCAGTGACAAGATCAGTTATGATGATCCTAAAACTATGGAAGAAACTATAAGGAGAGAAAAATTCTTATATGAGAAACAAAAAGAAAAGCCCACTTTCTGGAAATCTTGGGAAGGAAAGAAGAAATTCAAGATGGATCAGAGGAAGAAGGGAGATAAGCCATCCTTTTTCAGAAATATCCATCAAGGACAGCCAGGTTTTAGAGAGCCCAAAATGGCTGAGGTAGGTGGGAAAATTCCAAGACAGCCACCTATGGAATGTTGGGGTTGTAAAGGAAATCATAGGTACAAAGATTGCCTCCACAGAAATGACAAAGTGAGATTTGTCCACAATGTTCAGTAGGAATAAATAGTGGAGGACATGGGAAGAAGTGTACCAAGGATCTACGCAGCCTTGGATATCAAGAAATAATAATATCAGTCACATATGATTGAAGTGGAAGGTATGATCAACAACCAAACCATTACTATTTTAATTGATTCGGGAGCTAGTCATAGTTACATAGATCCTAGAATGGTGGAAATTTTTCATTCTCCAAGAAGAAATCATGGAAATATTGGTTAGTGAAGCTAGATATAGTATCCAAGAGAAAGGTTGTTGAGTTGGTTAAGTCATGTCCAATGGGCATGCATGGACTGAGCACAAGGGTTGAATTGAAGATATTAACTTTAGGTTCCTATGACTGTCTAATTGGGATGGATTAGTTGGGCCAACACTATGCCATCTTAGACTTTCGTAACAAGGAATTCACTTTCTTGGATGAGGAAGGAAACCCAATGAAAGTGCAAGGAATCCCAAGGGTAGTGACTATCAGAGAAATCTTAGCAATGCAGCTGAAAAAGTGCTACAGGAAGGGTTGTCAAATATTTGCAGCCCATATGGAGGAAGCACCTAAGGATAAGGTGTCAAATATTGAAGACCATGCAGTCTTGGAATATTTTTAAGATATATTCAAGGAGGTAATAGGACTACCCCCAAAGAGAGATATTGATTTCTTTATAAACCTAATGCCTGGAGAAACTCTAGTGTCAAAAAATCCTTACAGAATGAGTACACCAGAGTTGAAGGATTTGCAAATGTAGCTTGAAGAACTTCTAAAGAAGGGGTATATACGCCCAAGTGTGTCACCTTGGGGTGCCCCGATCTTGTTCATGAATAAGAAATATGGGACATTTATATTTTTCATCGATTTCAGATAGTTGAATAAAGATACTATATAGAACAAGTATCATTTGCCAAGGATCAATGATCTCTTTGATTAGTTGAAGGATGCCAAGATATTTTCAAAAATAGATCTCAGGTCAGGGTAGCATCAGGAAAGGATAAAGGATGAAGACATCAGCAAGACCGCCTTCAGAAAAAGGTATGGTCATTATGAATTCATAATGGTGGCATTTAGGTTATCAAATGCACTCGTTGTTTTCATGTGCCTAATGAATGGTGTATTCAAAGAATATCTAGACAAGTTTTTCATAGTATTTTTGGATGACATCCTGGTGTATTCCAAGTCAGAGGAAGATAATGAACATCATTTGAGGATGGTGTTGCAAGTTCTAAGAGAGAATCAACTGTACACCAAATTGAGCAAGTGCTCATTCTATCAAAAGCAGATCCATTATTTGGGACATATCATTTCAAAGGATGGGATAGCCATGGATCCTGAGAAGATAGAAGCCATTAGATAATGATCAACATCGAAGAATGTGACAGAATTCAAATCCTTTATGGGTCTAGCTAGCTATTACAGAAGGTTCATTGCAGGGTTCTCAAGTATAGCTCACCCCATCACTTCCTTGCAAAGGAAGGGGAAGAAATATCAATGGACAGAAGAATGTGAGAGAAGCTTCCAACAATTGAAGTAGTTGATAACCAGTGCTCCAATTCTTAATATTGCATATCCAAATGAAGATTTTGTGGTTTTCACATATGCATGTAAGGAAGGACTGGGAGGAGTCCTCAGCTAGAATGGATTTGTAATATGTTATGAGTCCAGAAAATTGAAAGAGCATAAAAGGATCTATGCAAATCATGATTTGGAGTTGGAATCCATAGTGCATGCTCTGAATAAATGGAGACATTACCTCATGGGAAAAAGGTTTGAATTGAGGACATACCATAACGGTCTGAAGTATTTGTTTGATCAACCAACCTTGAATTTTAGGCATAGTATATGGTTGGAATTCCTTTGTGAGTATGACTTTTATATCAAGAATATCAAAGGAAAGGAGAACAAAGTGGTTGATGCACTCAACATAAAAGTGCACGAACAACATGCTACGTCCATTAGCATGTATTAAAATGATATTAAAGGAAAAAATTTGGAAGCTGGAAATGCAGATTTGTAGTACATGGAATTGGTGGCAAAGCTACAACAAGGTAAGATGATACAGAAAGTGGAAGATTATAAATTGGAAGATGATGGAACACTCCTGTAAAAAAATAGAATTTATGTACCTAATTTCTAGGAATTGAGAATTATGATCTTGAAAGAAATGCATAATGTGCCTTATGCTAGGAACCCTCGATATAATAAAATGGTGGAAATAGTCAAGATCCATTACTTTTGTCTAGGCATGAAGAAGGAAATTGTAGAGTACGTAGCTAAATTCTTAGAATGTCAAAGGGTCAATGTTGAGCATAGGAAGCCAATAGGGTTGCTACAACCTTTACCCATTCCTGAGTGGAAGTGGGAAGTGGTGACAATGTATTTCATCACACGATTACCCAGAACAAATAAGCAACATGATTCCATCATGGTGGTGGTGGATAAGCTTACGAAAGATACCTATTTTATTCCATTGAAGACTACTCACAAGGAAACTAATGTTGATGATATCTATATGAAGGAAGTAGCACGATTGCATGGTATTACCAAGAGAATTGTATTTGACAGAAACCCAAAATTTACCTCAAAGTTATGGAAGGGGTTATTCAAAGGGTTCGAAACAAATATGAACTTTAGCACAGCCTATCATCATGAGTCTGATGGGAAAACATAAAGGGTGAATCAAGTGATAGAGGACATGCTAAGGATGTATGTGATGGACAAACCATCTAAATGGAAAGACTACCTACACTTGGTAGAATTTGCCTACAACAATGGGTATCAAGCATCACTGAATATGATCATGTTTGAAGCACTTTATGGCAGAAAGTGCAACACACCAATAAGTTAGGATAACCCAGCTGATAGGGCAGTGGTTGGGCCAAAGTTGCTCAAGGAAATGGAAGAGAAAATGTTGAAGATTAAGAAGAATTTGAAGGTTTCCCAAGACAGGAAGAAAAGTTATGTTGATAAGACCAGAACCCACATGGATTTTAAAGTGGGTGATCATGTTTTCTTGAAAGTGAAAGCCAACAGAAGTTCCCTGAAGCTGGGAAACTGTTCCAAGTTGGAAGCCAAATATTGTGGGCCATTTTAAATCATAGAAAGGATTAGACCAGTTGCATATATGCTTGCATTTCCTACATCTATGATTCTACATAATGTGTTTCATGTTTCATTTCTTAAGAAATGTATACCTTATCATTGACTATTCTATCCGGAAGATGAATCCAGGTAAAGCATTTGAAACGTCGATTAAAATGAATTTCACTGTGGAAAATCCAGACAATAATTCTGAAATATATACCTTATGCTAACCATGTTATTGATTGGAATGTGATTCAGGTGGAGCAAGAAGGCGTCTTGCAAGTGCATCTAGTGTGCATATTGAACCAGAAGAGAAAATGGCTCTAGAATTGAGCCATAGGGGTTGTAAAGGTCTAGTGGATTTGGTACAGTCTTGAGGACATGATATGGGAGCATGAGGATGCTATGTGGGCATAATACCCACATATTTTTTAATATTTTGAAATCTTGTTAATGTTATGTAAATAAGTTGCAATGAGGACAGTGAAAAAATAAGGGGAGGGGATTGTAATATCCCTAGGACAAGCCCCAGTTGTATTATGAATTGTAAACATGTTTTGTAGGATGGTGATCCAAGCAATTATAAGCTATTAGGATTATGTGTTAGTAGGCCAGAGAGCCTAGGTGTTAAAGGCCAGGAGCCTGTTTTGTACATGTAAATATTCATATTTTTAATATATAAACATCGTTGCATCTAGACCAACCATAATAAAAGATAATGGGGGACTAATATCCACTAGTTTGGGTAAGGGAGAGGGTGATGAGAGGTTCAAAAGAGGGGATAATCCTAAGGGATTAAGTCCAAGAGAATAATAATTTATTATTATTCCAAAAGTTGTTTATAAGGATATGTTTTTATCCTAAGTTCCTTGGGGAGGGCGAGTGAATTCCAAAGGGGAAGAAATGTGCTTCATGAGTGACAGGTGTCATATCGTACACTTTCAGTATTAATGGGGGGATTCTTATTGTTGGTCACTCACAGACTCACTCAGGCAGGGAGGTTCGCGCACAGACGATTTTGGCTCTCACGCTCTCACCATCTTCGTTATGTTGGACCGGTCTTCCCCATCTCTCCTCATGAGTTCACTTACGCAAGAGAAATCATTCAGCTGACCAATTCCTCCATTACTGAACCCATGGCCATTGTGAACCTCTGTAATTTACTGATTCATCCCTTGCCTTACTTGAATTTACTATTTTGGTTTGAAGAGGTAGGTTGTCAAGCTTGTGGTTGAAGAAACCGGTTTTCAGGCATGTGAGCAACTCTCTCTCTAGGCGAGAGAGGTTGTTGTGTATTGAAGAATCAGGTTGTCAAGCATGTGATAAACTCTCTCTAGGTGAGAGAGTGTGCTGAGGAAGTGAGTTCTCCTGGAGGGAGTCCCGTAGCTTCTACAATGCTCTAAGATTTCCAGTTCGACCTATTGTTGAATCCCCAGAAGGGAGGTGGAGAAACCGATGGACTATGTGACAATGAAGGTGTATACTCCTGGGGTGGGACAAACATGTGGGGAATGAGAGTCTATGAGAAATGGGCATAAGTGGCTCTTGGGAGAGAATCCTTCCTCTTAAACTGTGTGACTTTCCTATTGACCTTGCCTAGCCTAGGAATCCCTTTCTCGGTGGAGTTTAGTCCCAGCTCGGGGGTGACCTACTACTAAGAGTGATGAGAAGTGTGGTCTAAGGCTGGGAGGTTTGTGGAAGGTTTGCACGCAGTTGGTGGTTTTTCTCTAGTTAAAAGATAAGTATCATTTCTATGCTTAGTTATTGTTATCACTAAAATTCCGTCCACAAATGGTTATAGGAATCCATCGTCCCCAAACAACCATTAGTTCATGCATGGCCCAAAAAATTCATTTCAAAAGGAAACAAAAATGTACAACTCGTTATAAAATCAGCATGTGCTAAGGACACAAAGGAAGCGTGCGCACGTGCGACAATAAAAAAACTTTGGAAAAGCACACATGCACATGATGCGCGACTGTGGACGCAAAAATCCATGCACATCTCAAAAAGATGCATTAATGATTTTGGTCGGCCTTCCACCCACATCTGGTTCATCTCCCAAGTCGATTTGACACCCAAATTTGAGCTGAATCTGAGTGGGGGGCTGGTCAAAGACCTAAGGGTGCCCTAAATATCCCCTTGTTCACACTAAAGATTGGTTGAATAATGCCTCAAAGATTTGATATAAAAAGAGGCCATGGGTGCACTATATTTTCGCGGAATTCATTTGTATTATTATGTTGCCTATATTATCTTAGAGGAACCTCTTTCCTCACTATAGCACACAAGCACCATTTCACTTGGCCATTCACATCACCTCTTGAGTGAATGAGCTTTGGATTTCTTCACCGTTTCCTTCTAGTTTGTTACTTGTAAGAAGAGCTCAATAATTGGGGGTTTCAAGAGCCCTCCCTTGGAGGAAGAGGGGACCCATAATTCTCCCTTTCTTTTTGGTGTTTTCCCACTAATAAAACTTATCCATTGGTGGCATGCATGTTGTTTATTTTTTGTTCTATTTCCCTTATGCAATCTAGTTTAGTTTCTTTTATTGCGATTAGTTTAGTTCTTTGTTTATTTCTTATGCTTGATGTTTCTAACTCTTGGATTCACTGTTGTCTTGTCCATCTAACCCAACTGGACTTGTAAGCATCCTTATTTTTCTCATTTAGGTGATGAAAGGGACACAACAGATTGGAAAATCCAATGGGGATAGGTATCAATTTCCTCCCCATTTGGGTTGTTTGAGCACTTCATTTTGGTTTATTTAACTTGCAGGAACTATAACCGGCCCATGCATGCTTGGAAAAAGCTAAAATCGGAGCTGAGCTGAGAGAATTTCATCCAGAATTTTCTTCCCAACCATGTAACAAGAAGTGCATGGGTTTTTTACCCCACAGACACGTCTTTCGAGCACGTGCACCAAACTCATTGTGTTGCTCAGTGCATTCTACACACCTGCATCAAAAAGTCATTTTTGATTTGTGCATTGGTGCCAAATGCGCCTCTATCTACTTTACGACCCACACATTTGTCAATAAAATCATAGATTGTAAGGTTTTTGTGATCTGTTGAAGGCCCATAGCCTTATTAAGTTTGATTCTATGTAGATTGTAATATGCAACACACTTAGATTCCCTCTCCACATGAAGGGTTAGTCAAAACATCGGCACTTAGGAGGGTTAAAATCCATATTTATCCTCTTTTTTCTTTCATTTTTCCACATGGATGGCTTGCTTTGATTAAAGATAAGTTGGAATCATTCTATATCACAGATATAACCACTTGCATTGGGACCAGAAATTGAACGTCAATCTTTGAGTATGCTCTTCTCTTGTACCATAAAGCGATCTTGAGAATCAGAAAAATGATTGAGGGAAAATTTAATCTCCCTTAAAGAAAAAATATTTAGGAGAGGACAACAACCCCCCTCGAGACTCCTCTTAGTTTCTTTTTCAAACACATCTTAAATTTGTAAGGGCCCATACATGCCCACATGCTACAAAGATATGATAGTTTTGAATCTACTTTCTTAGATTACATCACTAGGGAAGTTTAAAGGTTTTGTAACGGGCCCATACATGCCCACATGTCCACAATATTGGATAGTTGTTGAAGATTTCTTAGATTAAATCACACTAGGGAGTTAAAGGATTGGTAAGGACCCATATGTCCACATGTTAGTTCTCTAGGGACTTTAAAATTCTGCAAGGTTGTACCAATGGCATTTAGTAAATTAGGTGATCAAGACTTGTAAGGACCACATGAAGTCCACATGCAGCAAGGTGACACCTAACTTATTAAAAATTTTGGCACACTTTCACTTGTTCACACACAAATTCACTGCTCTCTCACATATTTTCATCTAGAATCATGGAGGTTGAAGTAAGTTTCCTCCAAAGGGATCCCGAAATGCCCCACCCTTTTCTCGACGAAACTGTCCACTCCCACTTAAATTCAACGAGATTGGTTCACACCCCCAATCTCTCAAAAAACCACATCTAAATTTTTTCTAAAAAATCACCAAGCTTTCCTCCACAGGAGGTGCCAAAAAAACAAATTTAGTCTAGGTAGGATCTCGGGGATAGGCATCCAAATAACTCCCCGTTATTTGGTTCTCACATCTTCAAACAGTAGAAGTTGTCAAATAGGGAACTTTAAAATCCTCCAAGTCAAGTGTTCCTAAAACCATAAGGAAGGGAGATACCTGTGAAGGGTCGAAGTTCGAGGTCTGATTGTTCTGTCTGTCCCCCCTTGAGGCACCCACCTCTTGGACGGGATCCATCCCGTGACCCATTTATTAGGCCAAAAATCTAAATGTCGTACTTTGACCGAGGTACCTAGTGACCAAATTTTAGGACATCTACCTAGGTGGAAATTGTGGGCTGCAATTGCACCTTGATCATATTTTGTGTGGCTATTGGGAAATATCGCTATCTCTTTTGGGATATGCCCCCTCTACCCCTCATTATAACTAATTGTTTCATCCTTCACTAGTTCCTCTTTCAGTGGCTTCAGACCCCACTATTGAGTACTATTGGAAGGTCCAGTGCTATTTTGAGAGGAAGGACGTTACATCTTTTAGGACAAGATAATTTGTTTTTTTTGTTCTCCCACACAGACAAAATCTACCTACCCACATGTATGCTTCTTTATCAATTGATTTATGTACGATTCTCTTGTGATTACATATGATTGTGAGATATATTGTGAAGGTCCAAAAATCATAACAAAGACTCTTGTTCATTTATTTCTCTCAACACCATTTTCACACATCAACTTTGCTAGTCGAACATCATAGGGGACCCACAGAATCCCCATCATTCTAGTTCTTTCTAAATATCCCTCCCATTCTAGGGGGAGTTCCTAGTCTTGCCAACTCATTGGCTCCACCTTCTCACGCTCATGTGAGTGCTATCGTCTTGGGATCTTCTTTTCTTGGTTCCACTTTACTTGGGTCCACATCCCAAGGTCAACCATCCACTCTCTTTCCTTTACAAGGAAGCAGGGGGCACACTTCTTCCCCAGGAGGAAGTACAACCCCACCTAATGCCCCTCAAGGGTCGGGTGCACAAAACACTCACACCATGGGTGGAGCTAATCCTCCACCACCACCCCATATGCCATACTTGGCTTCCCTCAACATACCATATCTAACTAAAATCACCAATGATCTTATATTGCATGACCCCACATGGCCTACAATGCCTACCAAACTCCCTTCAAACATCCCCAAGTTTGAAGTAAAAGTGGGATACTACCCAGCCAATAATATCATGATCTTCCACTTATGGTGATCTTCAAACAACATAATGGACGACTCCATCGGATTGAGGTTATTCCAATGCATGCTCACTAGCCCATCAGCCAAGTTGTATGTAGAAGAAAAATATGGGTCCCATGTGACATTTGAATCTTTGGCCAAATCATTTTTGACCTTCTTTCAACTACCAATTCATCATGACAATGGTCTTGAAATCTTCTCAGAGTTTAAACAAACCTCCACTACACACATCGTTGACCACATTCATGAATGATGTCGATGATGTAGTCTATGCAAAGTTGAAGCCACCAAGCAACAATGCCTTAATTGGTTTCTCAAATAACTTGTTTCCCTCCTTTCCAAGGATGTGGCCGCCACCTTCCCCCAGTCTGAAGAAGAAGCCATCAACAAGGCTCAACAATATGAACTCATCTATTCACAGTCAGTATACTTATACACAGTACTACCTGACCTCCCAAGACCCATACCATTCAACCAAGACAAACCTGGGATGTCTCACTCAGCGGATGGATTGATTGGTACCACACCACACCACAATACACACCCCTAACAACCACCTATGTATGGTGCACCCCAATATCCACCTTATTACCCCCCTCCCCTTTACAACAGTCATATCCTTTTGTTCCCCCTCAATCATTAGGGGCACCCCCACTGGTAAGCATGCCATATCTGGTCTCTCAATCCAGTATGGGTCCACTCCCAACCCCTAGATATAACCCTAGCAGTAGTATAAGTACCTCTACTTCCTATACACCATATGGATCCTATCCACACAACAATCCATATTTCCCATTTCTTGGTCCTCCTCATCTGGTTAATCCTCCACCGGGACAACCACATGTCGGCGTCAACTATGTTCAACCCGTTCCCATTCAACATGATCATACATTTGAACAGTTGAATATGACCAATATGACTCATAAGAATAAAGGAAAAAACTAAAACAATGAAAATCCAGGATCAGGAGGGAATGACCCCCACAACCATCTTGTTGGGGACAACCAATACCAAGACCCCCAAGGGGGCACCAACAACAATCAACCATGACAAGGGAAGAACAATAATCTTAGGACTAACTCCCCTTGCTCTATATGTGGTGAGTATGGAAATTATACTTATCATTGCCCCCAAATTCTTGATCTCCAATGGATGAGGTCATCCATGAACTCACATGGCCCTCCAGTACCACCTGCCCCTCAACAGACCCCACAATAGTATTTGCAACCACCACCTCTGGATGTTTTGAAAAAACCCATACCATACCAAGGTGTGATGAACACCCAACAAGTGATCAACGCTACCCCACCACAAATGGGGAAATATCCAAACCTGGGTGCCACTCCACCTAGGAATCCGGTTGATTGTAGTGTCCTCCTCACCAGCAAACAAATTCTTCTGCAAACCCACAACCGCCAATACAATATGCCTCTCAACTCTACCCCAACCACCTCAGACACACTGTCAGCTACTGTAGGAAAACAATTGATGATTCCACATCCTAACACAGAACCCATTCTCCACATACCACATATGCAATTACGGTGGAATGTGCATAACCCTCATGCTAGGGATGCTCATAATTATAATCTGGTTTATGGCTTATCCCAGTCTCCCGCAACCATGTATGTGTTGGAGTTCCTCCAAACCTGTCCATCACAGTGAAAATATTTGCTTTCTGCCTTGGGGGAAGTCGACGCAGCTAACACACAACTGATCACATTTGATTTAGATATCAGAGAACCATGTCTTCCCACCCAAGTACCCTTCCAGATACCAGTTAATATCTAGAACACCACAGTTTGTCGATGTATCATCGATGAAGGTGTATCCACATGCATAATGTCTAAACACATATGGAAGAAAATTGTCTACCCTAAGCTAGTACCCTCTGCCATCACCCTTCGATCTTATAATGGTCGACCAACATCTTCTGCAGGGCTTTGTCAAAATGTCCCCATAGAACTTGGGGGAAAAACCATCCTCATTGACATTGAGGTTATCGATGCCCATCTTGATTACAATATCTTGTTTGGATGCAACTACATGTATTCTATGAAGGCGATCACCTCTTCTGTGTTTCGTATGATGATGTTCCCCCATAATGGGAATATCATCACCATTAACCAACTTACACATTACGAGCCTAACCATTCCTCCAACATCGATAACATCCTCCCTCTTGTCCGTATTAGCTCGAATGATTTTCTAGTTGCCAACATTGGCCCTGGATTATTCCAAGACCCATCCATGCTGGGTACTTATCAGGGAGCACCACCGTTCCTAAACCCATCTTTTTCACACAAGTGTGTGTAGTTTCCTCTAAAGAAACAAACATCGGAGACAAGACTCCTATCACTGAGTCCCCTCCCCATATAAAAGTTCCACCAGTTGAAGAAATACTACCTCGGGAATTCCCTAAGAGCGTCACTGCACCACTTATCACAGATATCCCCCACCTTCCGGGGAAAATCTTGGTTTGGGAGATAGTCCCCTGGGCCATTACCCAAATTCCCTTTTTCTACCCCCCACTTGGAGTTGAAGAAATAAAGGTAGTCGCAACTCTTACCCTTTTGAACATGGTACTCACCATCCCTGTATGGTATCTAAATCCACCCAGGATAGTTCCTCAACCATCCCTCCCTCAATCAGAAGGAATCCTGATGCAGATCCTAGTACTAACTCTGGACACGCCACCCTCACCCCCAATTTCCAGCACCACTGCTACGGCTGGGGGAAGAAAAAATAAGAAAGAGCCCATCCCTCCACTACCTCCCCGATTTCAACTCCCTTGCACCTTATGTGAAAGAAAAGGACACCCCACTCACAAATTTCCTTCTCTTCCTAAGCTACGCAGTTTCATCCAGCTTCCTCAAGCACCCCTTTTTCTTGCCACTCCACCAAGTAAGTCCCACGCTACTATGGATTCATCAACCACACACAAACAAAATATACGAACCAATTCCACTTGTGCCATATGTGCTGAATATGGGCATGGCACTCATCATTTCCCATCTATCCCATACATCCACCACACATTAGCCGCGGAACGCCACACATATTTTCCTAAGCTTCCTCCGTCACTCCATACCAATGCTCTCGTGAATGTGATTCATTATATTTCTTCATCAGTCCTCGAACAAAGGGGAGGTCCATGTCCTCCCACCAAACTACCACCCAATCGCCCATAGTGTTAGTGAAACTAGAATGGCATTATGGACCCACTGTCCATATCTAATCCCTTTTCCCCACTTTAATGTTTTGGTATAGGATCCCATAAGATCCATTTTCCAATCCATTTTTGGCCATTTTTGGTGGAGCATATTTCCATGACACACTCAGGTACACATGCTCATGTTCAAAATTATCAAATAACTGTTATACATTCTTTATCTTCAAATATTGTTCACATCGGGTATTCGGTTTTAATGTGTGCAGGTACTTGTTCATCACAATTCCACGCAAGCCCCTTTAGGTATATGATCGAGACTAGAATGTAGTCATTCCCTCTGAATACCAATTACATCTCCCAGTCACACCCTCTGACATTCACCTGTAGGATCCTCATATCCGTCTCTACAGTACTAACACCTCCACTGCAATTTGGTACTATCACTTGGTATCACTCTTCCCCACATGAATTGTCCCATTAACAGTTCACCTTGGCACTTTGATACTCATGTTTCTTTCACCCCCTAGGGATGGGAGTCCCAATAGTCATATGCATGTTCAATAATCAACCACATACTTCTTCTTCTCATTATGCTAGCCTTCCCAATGGACTCCCGAATAATCTCGTCATGATTCGCATTTCACTGCACCTCCGTAGTATCATTAGCCCTCCATCTCATTCACCATCAATTTTCCCATCTGTAGATTGTCCTCCATTCATTTTACCTAATACATAAACCCACCTATGGGGACCCCTCCCTCCACCTATTTTCCAAGCAACTTGAGCCCTCACAGGCCAAGCCATATTGCACTGGGGCACCCGTTTCTGTATCTGTACACTTCTCCCGCCTCATTATTTATTCATTTGGTAATTGTACAAAACCTTTGTTTCCAGCCTTTACATAGTTTTTTGTCGACACCTTTGGCGACCTTGTTTTTCCTGGCAAAAGAAACCCGTGCCACCCTTGGTTGGGGAATTCATTATATTCTACTCCTGTTGACATTGTCCATAAACCTTGAGTATCCCACAGTCCATGTAACCTTGATCTCTGAGTTTATCCACTTTGACATGCCTCTGACACAATTTAACCCTAGTCTAGTCATCCCCCTGACACTAGATTCAGTTGCACTGTTGTTGCCACTTATCCTTCACAAATATCCACAACCAAGGGTAGTATTGAGTCTCCTCGTATCTTGACTATCCCCATGTTCCTCATCAGTTCCTGATTTTATCCCGTGGATTTCATAAAGCCCTTTGCTTCTTGGAGTCGTGTCTACCTTTCTGTCGACATCAACACAGTTTCTAGAAGGGCGATATTATCTTGGCTCTCATTACCTTTATAATGAGGAGTCTCGGATGACACAGAGAGACCCATCATTTCTCTCTTTTGTAATTAAACCCCATGACATTCCACTTCAACACTTTATCTTGTTGCGGTGGATCTTACTTTGCGACTATTGTAGTTGTTTTTATATTTTTTGAAGACCTCTGAAATTTGATAGGCTATCAATTCCTGCGTATCATTACCACTTCTTACAAGTGTCATCACCTCTTTTTAGAGTTTTTTCACCATCATAATTGTCCTCTTCCATTATCAAACCACCCCGGAGGGTGCTGCAGTTATCTACATCAACATACAACCTCATTTCCTGTTTAACACATTTTGAGTTACATGACACTAGCATGGGGCATGCCCCCCTCGTTTGTACACAGTTTTATTTTTCCACACCTTGCGAAAGGTTTGGGTCCTACACGTTCCCCTCTCCCTCCCATGGGTCTCTCTTGCAATTATCCTCAACATATTTTCTTACAAAAGTACTCTCAGTAGAAGAAACTTGATGTATTTTGGCTATACATATGCTCCTAACCTCACACATCAGGGAGCATCTATTATCACTGAAATTTCGTCTACAAATGGTTACAGGAATCCAACATCCCCAAAAACCCATAAGTTCATCCATGGCCCAAAAAATCCATTTCCAAAGGTCAAAAAACTATACAAATGGTTATAAAATCAACATGCGCTAAGGATACAAAGGAAGCGTGTGCACGTGCGACAATAGAAAAACTACGGAAAAGCACACATGCGCTCGATGTGAGACTATGGACACAAAATTCCACACACAGCTCAGAACGACGCATTTATGATTTTGGTCGGCCTTCCACCCACTTTTGGCTCATCTCCCAAGTTGATTTGACACCCAAATCCGAGCTGAATCCAAGTGGGGGGTTGATCAAAGACCTAAGGGTGCCCTAAAGAGCCCCTTGTTCACACTAAAGACTGGTTGAATAATGCCTCAAAGATTTTCTATAAAAAGAGGCCATGGGTGCACTATATTTTCAAGGAATTCATTTGTATTTTTATGCTTCCTATATTCTCTTAGAGGAACCTCTTTCCTCACTAGAGAATACAAGCACCATTTCATTTGGCCATTCATATCACCTCTTGAGTGAATGAGCTTTGGATTTCTTCATCATTTCCTTCTAGTTTTCTACTTTTAAGAAGAGCTCAATCATTGGGGGTTCAAGAGCCCTCCCTTGGAGGAAGAGGGGACCCATAAGTCTCCATTTCTCTTTGGTGTTTTCCCACTAATACAAATTATCCATTCGTGGCACGTGTTATCACTGAAATTTCGTCTGCACATGGTGACAAGAACTCCACATCATCAAAACAGCAATGAAGTCATTCATGGTACTGAATTAAGTTCACAGCATTCCAGAAGGGTCAAAAACTATACCAAGTAACCAAAAATTGAAGGGCGCTTTACAGCATATTGATGCGCGCGCATATGCGCGGGACAAAAACGTGTTATCAGCGCATGCGCGCCCCGACGCGCGCCTGTCAACACAAAAACCCGCGCATCTGCTAATACGGCGCATTAATTGCATAAGTCGGCCTCCCGACCGCCTATGGACC
>SNQJ01S0217337.1:1205-15402 GCA_010110895.2 Picea sitchensis | reverse complement strand
GGGGCCGTGGATGTTTCCCCGTAGGGGTTTTACCACGTGAAAACATCGGTGTGTTGATATTTGATCTGGTTATGTGAGTGGTTACTGAAGGTGTTCGTCCTCTGTTGGAATACCTGTGTTGTCGAACAGCATGTTGGCCAAGTATCACTTTTGAAACTTGATTTTGAGGTGGTTCTGATAGACAATATTTCTTCTATTGTATATCCAAAGTTTCGGCCCTTCTGGGCATGAAACTTTATTTTTTGTAGTTCTATGATATTTCTTCTCTGTAATGCCACAGGTATGATCAAAATTGGATGTGCCAAGTGGAATTTATAGTAACTTCCCCACAACTTGCTGATTTTTGTCCTTTCTAGGAGATCTCACTTGTATAGCGTGCCCCACACAAAATAATTGATATAAAATTATAAAACTCGTACCAGAAATAATACAGACTATCCAATATCCAATGCAACTAGTCTCACACAATTTGGATACTCTAGGAAGAAGTTATGATTCTTTTACCTGGAACACCTTCTTGAGATTAGTCAATAGGACTAGTTAGATACCCTATCTTCCACAGGGTGTATCTAAACATTTAAGATGAACCAAAAATTGAAATTTTTACCATAGCTACCTTACTAATTTCTATGAATATCCTTCAGAGTTTAGGGTCTGAAATGTTATAGAAAAAAAAATTATAGTGGAAATTGAGAAATGACTTAGTTCAGTATGATTCCAGAACCCTATCTTGTATAGGATGTATCTTCGAAAGTATAAGGCCTCAAGAGATGAAATTTTAACCCAACGTACCTTGATCCGTATAACAAATATTGTCCAAGCCGTTCCTTCTACAACATTGTATAAAAAAAGTTATAGTGAAAAGTCCAAGGTCTCTCAGATGTAGCAGAGAAACCCCAAGACCTTGAGCTCTGATACCATATGTTAAGAACCAAATATCGATATAGCATAGAAAAACATCAGAAAAAGTACTCAACGCCTTGAAAAATAGAGAACTTCAGATAATAAGCCTCTTCGAGGGGGCAACCTCCTTATGCCCACATAAATGTACAATTCCAAGATGATTCAAAATGAAAATGTCTCCTTGGTATATATAAGAGACTAGGAGGTATAATTACAACTAATGGAATAAAGACGACATAAATAAAATAACATTACTAATCTAATATGCCCCAATTAAGAGGTAATGAGCCACTATTTAGGGCTTAACACTTCTTCATCAATTCGAACATTAATACAGTCTACTAATTTATGCTATCTTTTGTTAAATCATTTGTATCCTTTACTGTTCGGTTCATATCCTAAGAAGATACCTTCATCATCTCTACTATCAAATTTTCCTATATGATCATCATTATTATTGATGTAGGATTTACTTCCAAATACTTTGAAGTGCTAGATTGATGTAGGTCGACCAAACCAAAATTCATATGGAGTTTTATCATTGTTTGGACTTAGATGCGCTTTGTTTAGAATACGAACAACCGTGTGAATAGCCTCCACCCAGAAGGTTTGAGAAATGTCCCTTTCACTCATCATAGCCCTTGCCATCTACTGAACTGATCTATTTTGGCGTTCTACAACTCCATTTTTTTGAGGAGTACCTGGAATAGTATATTCTCTTTTAATTCCATGTTTGTCACAAAATTCTTTGAAGTCTCATGACAAAAACTATCCTCCCCTATTTGAGTGAATTACCTTTAAATTCCTTTCTGTTTGATTCTCAGCTAACACCTTAAACTTTTTGAACTTCTCAAACGCATCTGATTTTTCTCTCAGAAAGGCAACCCACGTAATTCTGGAGAATTCATCAATGACTATCATAAAGTAACATTCTCCTCCAGTACCATCCTTTCATCATGGTCCACACAGATCTATATGAACAATTTGAAGTGGTTTCTCTGAAGATGTGAAACTCTTTGATTTGAATAGACCACGAGTCAGATTACCCATTTGACAGGATTCACATATAGAGTTTTTAGGCTTAGATATTTTTGGAAGGTCTTTCACAACACCTTCATTATTCAGTTTGACAATATGATCAAAATTCAGGTGTCCAAGCCTTTTGTTCCATAACCAAATTTCATCAAATTTTCTTAAATGACATGTCTCCTTAACTTCCTTTAGAACATATACATTGTTTTCAGTTCTAACCCCTTTTGCAAGCAACTCTCCTGTGTTTACTGTCTTTATTTTACAATTCTTGGCAGTGAAAGTGACATCACATCCTTTGTCACATATCTAACTGACCACTACTTGATACCTCTTCATAACCCAAACCAGTTTTAAACTTTGAATTCCTTTGCTAATTTAGAATGGAGGCTAATCCTTTTGAGGATTTAATACTTGTCAGATTATGATGATATAAGGCCTGAAATTTCTCTAGATCTTTTCTGACAGTCACTACTTCAGCTTCCAATTTTTCACTTTTTTTCCAGCTTCCTTCAATTGTTATTTGAGGATGTCTTCAATCTTTTTAGCTTCTTATAACTTAACCTTAATCATATTAATTTCTTCATATGGTTCCTTGCATGTTTTCTCATACCTAAGCAATAACTGTTTTTTTTTTCTTTTCTTTTCTCTAAGTCTATCAATCTCTTCCATGGCACTGACAATTTCTCCTTCAAGATCTACTACTGCTTCACAATCAACGAACTTGATTCATGTATCTTCAGTTTTTAGATATTCTAAATCTATTAGCATGAAATCATTTATTTTGTCTTCAATAGAAGAGTCACTGCTTTCATCATCTCAGGGATCATCATCAATGTTTACACAAAGGATTTTCTTCTTAAAATTATTCTCTTTATAGACCTTCTTGTGTTTGTGATTCTCTTCATCGTCATATGTCTGATCCTTTCTTTTGTGAGGACACTTAGATGAAAAATGACCTATCTTACCACAATTGATACATTTGAAGGGCAGATTACCCTTGTATTTGCCTGATCCTTTCTTCAGTATTCTCACAAAAATTTCTTCAATCTCATCTATATCAGAGTCTGTGTTTTTCTCTACTTTAAAATATGCCTCTGTTGTAGTGGATTTACCTTTGGTGATTCTAATTTCATAAGCTGTTAGGGTTCTAAGAAGTTGATCTAGTGTCAACATATTGAGATCAACTATTTCCTCTAGAGTAGAGACCTTTGAGTTAAATCTATCAAGAAGAGATCTTAATATTTTCTGGACTAGAAAAGATTCAACTATCGTTTCACCTAGGCCTTTCATAGTGTTGACATGTTCTTCTATACATAAGAAGTACTTACTGATAGTTTCATCTTCATCCATATTTAACTATTCAAATTTCAGTCTGCGAGTCTAAAGTTTTGCGTCTTTCACCTTTTCATTACCTTCATAACTACTTATCATCTTGTCCCACATAACTTTTGTTGAATCACAGTGCATGACTTTGACAAAATCGGCTTCAACAAGTCCACTGAGGATGGAATTCATTACTTTTGCATTAAATATAAACTCCAACTTATCATCTTTTGAGGCCAAGACTACATGCTTCACATATCCCGTTTCAATGACATCCCAAACATTATCTCCTAAAGACATTAAATGTGTTCTCATCCTTATTTTCCAGAAGGAAAAGTGTGTTCCATCAAACAGAGGGGGTCTATTAGTTGAACTTCCATCATGACTAGTCATGTTAAAGCTTATGGATATACCTTTGATCAAAGGCACTGGCTCTGATACCAATTGTTGGAAATATAACTAAGAGGGGGGGGGTGAGGTGAATCAATTATGTATATAATCTTGAATTTTTTTCCCTTTTTTTTATTCTTTCTCGATTATTATTTAATGTGTTGCTTATAAATCAACATGCATAGATATACAATGATCAATCACACAAAATACAAAGAGACACCAATTTTCCTGAGGAAACCCATAAGGGTGAAAACCTCTTCTTCTTAGGATGTCAATCAAGCTCCAAATTTCATGTACATCATAGTCTTTGAGCTCCAACTCAAATATGAGGCTACAACCTCTGATAGAAAGCTGCAACTTGTAGAGATCACCAACTCTCATATTTCTCTAGCACCAACTCCCAGGTTTCTCTAGCACCCACTATATGGAAGCACCAACTCCCAGAATATATTCTAGCACCAACTAGAATTTAGAGGATTACAATCCTCCCTAGCACCACCCTACCACCCTGATTGAATATTACAAAACTTTACTTACTTGCTCTGTCTCTGATATGGTATTTTACAACTCCATGTCTCCTCTGCCTTCTTCAACTTCTATACATTGTTCCGCTTATGCTTCTGTTTATTTCTATGCTCCGCTCTCTTTTTTTTCTGCACTCAACACCATTGTTTTGTAGCTTCTCTTATTCCTTTTATACTCTTTACTACCTATGCACACTCTTTAATGCGCCATGGATCTCCCCTTCAGATTATGAACTGTGTCTCATCCTTCCCACATGCATTACTCTCGAAAAAGCACACTGTCTTTTCTATTCTGCATGTCCTTCTCACCTCGAGTCCTCTCCCTGGTCATCATTCAAACTCTTCATCTTCCCTAGAAGTTATAGTAAATATGTTTATCATTAGTGTGCGTTATCTTGATATTCTCTGGCTTCTATGGAATTCATAACTCTTCATATTCTTTGGTAGTTACAGTCAATCATTTTTGGTGTCTTTGTCTTCCAATCCCCTTCCTTTACATGACCACTGGAAGTGACCAAACACATATTCAAAAGGCGCTTCCCAATCTCATTCTAGTGAGTGCTAGATCCGTTTCTTGATATGACCTTGGGAGAAGATATCATCTGACCACATGATTTTGGGTGCATCCAAAGGCAATTTGAGGGAAACCCTCTTTTTGCCCCACAATTCACTACATAGCTCCACGTGTCCTTTCTCCAAAACCATGGTTTCGATTACAACCCGCCTTCAACATTTTAAAGTTCGTGCAAATTCAATCCCCACAATGGGATGGGATCGTCGATCTCATGATCTTGACGGTTCTCCTGAACAGATGGTTCAGATCTATCCTCTCAAGTCTGTAGATCAGATCTAGCCTTCCTAAATCAATGGTTGTGATTTACTTCGTGATCCGGGCTCTTGGAGTTTAAAATCTCAAACCTTGCTTTTCTACATATGTCAATCTTCCAGAGTTGACAATCCACTGACGTGTGTCCCTCTCAGATCAATGTCCGAGATATCATTCAGGTCTTCGGACTTTGGAGATTTCGAATATCAACTTCTCATTTCTTCGGATTGGATATCTTCCGAAATGGAATATATGTTGACATATGTCCTCCTTAATCCAACGAATATCCTCCACTTCGGGACTTTGGCCTTTTCAACTCTTTGGTGCTTCGATTTTCCATGAACGCTTTCACCCAGAGTCAACGATCTATTGACACGTACCCTCCCACATGATCAATGATCATGAGTGACTTCGACACTTTGGGCTTCGGGAGTTTCAACTCCTATGCACTCGTTTCTCCCAGAGTGCTTTCACCCGAATACATAATCTTTTGACACGTACCCCTCCTGGCGATCAATGACCAGGGTCTTCTTCGGGTATTCGATGTTTGGGACTTTAGGATTTTTACAAGTCTCTGCTCCATTTTCCCCCGAAGTGATCCCCTACTGAGTAAGTCATAAGTGGTGGAGACCGCTTGCTGTCAGTTAACACTTCCACTTACACTGTCCTTCCACTGAACTAGATCAATAGTTGGGAATGCACCCAAAGTGATCTTCATATTGGACGACTGAGAGCGACTTCGGAACTTCTCCCTTCAGGACTTCAGGACTTTTGACATTTTTTGGTGATGAAACTTCAGAAGTAAATCTCCCAGAGTGACGTAGCTTGCTTACGTCACTTGTTGACATGGCATAAGCCAATTTCCTCTTGACAATTATCATCATTTGATTATGCCATGTGTACTTGTTGACTTGGTCTTCCACATTTCCTTGTTGACATGGTATTCTGACGTGGGTGATACGTGTGGGTAGTGTAGTGGAGGTGGAGGTAGAGCGTGGTAGTGGAGTGTGACGTGTAATAGGTAGTGGAGTGTGATGTTAGAGTGCAGAGGTGGTATGTATGAATGGTTTGGTGGTTTTCTCGGAGGGGGGGTTAGGCGATAAGTGGTAATGAGTGAGGGGGGTCTTATTTGACAAGAAGGTGACACATATGAGGGTCCTAGATGAGAAATACCACCAACTAGGACCCCCCCCCAACGGTTAAAGGTAGAAAACTTGGAGGGGTCCGATATGCCCTATCAACCATACATCTGAGTGCTTGATTATCAACTGCTGAGATTAGTGCGTCGTCTAACTTATCATGTCCTTCCACTTATTTCGATCTGACGATTGATGGAAATTTGGGTGATCGAGATCTAAGATATCAGCCCTTGTTTATCATGTCCTTCCACTTGAATCAATCTGACGGCTAACGGAAATTCGGATGATCGAATTCTCAATCATTTTCCCCGCTTATCATATCCTTAATTAATTTAATCCAACGATTGTTGATCTTTTTTATCGGTGATCCAACGACCACTATCACTCTTCCTCCTGAGCTTCTGATCTCTCTGACTTTAGAAGGATTTGTAAGTGTTCACGGGTCTCGACTTTTGCTCCTCCTATGAGTTCGTCTCTTGGACCTCGTTTGTACTTATGGAAACCACTATCTCTTCTGATCTTTCTCATCTTCTGCACTCTCAAGGTTTGGTTCATTATTTTTCCTGCCATCAATGACAAGCACATTCTTCCTGTAAAAATGCCAACATCCCCGATGAGGTTGGAGTATAGAAAGTTGGGTCTCAATATTTTCTCTCTTGAAGAAAATCACTCTCGCACACCCAAGAAACCGTCCATGGCAGAAGAAAAGAAAAACAATGGACCAAAAGATTCTATCAATCTGTTCCTTGAGCAAGCTCTCATGTGACAGAGGGATGAAATGATGGAAAATGTTTCCCACATCCTTCAACATCTGCCGATAGCAGTAGGCATGTTCGTCGTCTTCATCAAGCGACCACTTTGGAGGAACCTATCCTTTCAAGGTACAAGTTAATTTTGATATTCCCATATTTGAAGGTTAGATAGATGAAGATTCCCTAGAAAAATGGTTGAATCTGCTGGAAGTTTATTTCTCTGTTCACAATCTTTTTGACAGGGAAAATATCACCTTTGCACTCCTTAAGGCTCTCCCCCATGTCAAACATTGGTGGGAAACTTACTGGGAGAAAATTTCCATAGAGGAGTCTGGAATAATGGAGCCGACAAAATTGGTATTTTTTTGTGGATGCAATCAAGGAACAATATTACCCCATTGGAAACTATAAAGACCAGTACATGATATGGACCACGCTTCATCAAGAGAGGGACCAAGTAGTGTCGGAGTTCACCAATACCTTCCATACGTTGTGCACCAAGATGGGTATCAAAGTTTCTTAGCAGAATTTCATTCTGAAATACCATGGTTCTCTACACAATTACATTGATCCATATGGAATTCGGTGGCCTCCCACCTATTCCAATTGGCTCATTTTGGAAGTTTTCCAGTTTGGCAATTTTTTCCTAGTTTTCGGGTCCCTGACTTTCGGGGTCGTTTTGAGGACCTAAACAACGTTTTTAGGGATCTCCAAAATAAAATTGTGGATGGAGTCAAAGTATCACAACAAAATGTGCATTCCTTAAATAGATCTTTCCAACGAGCTAGCGTGCACCTAAAACAAAGATCGTATGCCAAAGTTACGATCCTGGGAAGTTGATGTACTAGATTACCCCAATGGGGCCCACATGACTTTTGGTGCTTCATCTGCTAGGGTTAGGTTTTTGGATGTATAGGGTTTTGGAATTCCTATTTATTGTAAAAATTCTTGGAGAGCCTGATTGTAACCATCTTCTTGCAAATGAGTGCATTCGTCACATCTCTTCTCAGAGATAAGCCGCCACCATTCTAGCAAGCTTTTTTTCCGCTGCATTTTACAGTTTCAACACATTTTCTTATTGAATAGAAACCAGTTTTACTGTATCTCTGTTATTGTATCTATGTTATTATTGTGTCTCTATGTTAAGAATAATAATAATCTGTATTCATTTTCTTTCTTCTCATAAAATATGGATCAGTGGTATCATATCAATACCCCTTGTCATTCTTAATGCATGTCCACGATGAGGTTAGGGTACAAATAATTGGGTCTCGAGCTTGTTTCTCTTGAGGAAAAAATATCTGGCATACCCAAGTGACCTCTCATGGCGAGAAAAAAAAAAGACGATGGGACAAGATGTCCTTTCAAAATGTTGCTCAAGGAATCCCTCACGCAATAGAGGAACGAAATGATGGATAGTTTTGCACAAATCATTTGGTGACTACCAACATGCGACACATATTCCTTGAACGGATGCACTTCCCCCTTCAAGGTACAAATCAAATTTGATATTCCCATATTTGAAGGTCAGATAGATGCAGATGTTGTAGACAAATGGTTAAATCTGCTAGAAGGGTATTTTTTCCATAACTTTTCGAACAAAGAAAATATTATGTTTGTGGTCCTCAAAGCCATCTCCCATGTCAAATATTGGTGGGAGATTTTTTTTGAGGAAAAGGAAACAGAGGAACCCTCATTATTTATAGTTGCGGTCACCTAGGAGTCCTTCAGGGACGCTATCAAGGAACAATACTACCCTATCATAAGTTATGATGACCTGTATAAAAAATGGACCACACTACGATAGGAAAGAGACCAAGTGGTTCCAGAGTTCACAAATTTATTCCATACCCTGCGCACCAAACTGGGTATCAAATATTTTGAGTGACATCTTATGCTCAAGTATCACAGTGGTTTTCATAGATACATATAGGACGAAATGGAGTTTTTGGACATCTCATCCTTGGGCATGACCTATCGATATGTCATCAAAATCGAGAAAAATATTAAACAAAAGACACAAAAATTTGGGCCTGGGAACCCCTCACATCAGAAGAAATTAAAGGGAAACCCCAACCCGTAGAAAAAAGGAAAAATAAAAGAAGGAAAACCTCAGGACAACCAATCTAGGCCGCAAGCAAAGAAGGACACTGAAAAGACAAAAAAAGATATCGTGAAGTGGTGTGACTTCCATAAGATCCCCTGGCATAACACTATTGATTGTCACTCCAAGCAATCACTGGTGGCTGGTGTGAAATCCTATGAATCAGATGTGGTTTATGACTCTGAGTCATAACCAGAAAGGGGGAGACAAATCATTGACATGGAACCCAGTGCTACTGTTTCTACCACCAAGGTCCATCCCAGTGAGCCAGATGAGCCAGAAGAAGGCAAGTGATTCTTTCATTCAAAGATGTTGGTAAATGGAACCCCGCTGCACTTTATCATTGATAGAGGTAGCCAAAAGAAACTCATCTCAAAATAGTTCATCATGCAGCTAGCCCTGCTGACAACGCCACACCCACATCCCTACACCATTGGATGGCTCTGCCAAGGAAGTGATTTCTGCATCATCCAACAGTGTCGCCTATTGTACGACATCAAGGCCTTCAAAGATGAGGTATTGTGTGTTTTTTCTCCTCTCGAATTTTGTGATGTTCTTTAGGACCAACCTTATTTATGGAAATTTCATGTTTTATATGAGTCTAGGCCTTGTAGTGTTATTATTACTTTGAACAAGAAATTATATAGGACACTCGAGGCAGTCCCACCTAGCATTATTTCCTTGATCTCTTCCAAGTAATGAAGGAAGGTCATCTCTTAAACCGAGAAGTTTTTCTTCTTCGTGATTCGCTCTGAGAGTGTGTGAAAGATTGCAGCCACATCCAGGGCCTCTGCGAACGATCTCTATAGACATAAAAATAAAGTAGACAAGGTCGTGGAAAAATACAAAGATATATTCTCCTCACCTACCGGGGTACCTCTACACTATTAGGTCAAGCATCCCATCGATCTGACCCCGACGCACCGATGCCCAATGGGCCAGTCTACCACCTCTCTCTATTAGAGAAATAAGAGATCAAGCGACATACATAAGAACTGCTCCACAAGGGGGACATCTGTCCCATCTCATTTCATTGTGGGAGCCTAATCATGTTGGTGCAGAAGAAATATGGGACTTGGCGACTCTGTATTAATTATCGGACCCTAAATAAAATCACAGTCTAGAACCGGTACCAAGAATCAACAATCTCCTTGATTAAGTCAAGGGGGGAAAATAATTTAGTAATATTGATCTGAAGTTTGGCTACCACTATATCCCCATAGAATAGACAGGTGTATGGAATACTGCCTTCAAGTCAAAATAAGGTATTTTTCAATGGTTTGGCATGCCCTTTGGTTTGAAAAATTCTCCAACACCTTTCATGACGATGATGGACGATATCCTGTGAACTTTCACCATACTTTTTTATTGGTGTATCTGGATGACATCATCATCTACAACAAGACTTGGGAGGAACACTTGCAACATATTCAACAGGTTCTTCACACCTTGCGACAACACAAGCTATATGCCAACTTGGAAAAATGCTCCTTCGGCATGGACAGGGTTTAGTACCTAGGATACATCGTGGATCAAGATGGTGTGCATGTGGATCCATCCAATATCTAGGTCATCCATGACTGGCCAACCCCAACCACACTTACTGCGCTTCGAAGATTCTTAGGCCTTGCCAATTTCTATCGTAGGTTCATGTTAGGATTCTCCCATATTGCATGGGCACTCAGCTAAGTAACCAGGGGTGGTGGTAAGAAAAAATTTGTGTGGGGCCTATCCCAACAACAAGTTTTCAATGAATTAAATCGACGATTGTGCTCATCCCCAGTATTTTCATTATCGTACCTGAAACAACCCTTTGAGATCGATACAGATGCTTTAGACTATGATTTTGGTGTAGTTCTCACTTAGCACGACCACCCCATGGCCTATCATAGTGAGACACTATCATATTTTGTCCATAAATACCCTACTTATGACAAAGAAATGTACTCCAGTGTGAAAGCCTGCTGTCAGTGGAGACATTACATTCTCAGGAAGGAGACAGTCATCCACACAGATCATAAACCAATGTAGTTCATGTAGACACAAGGAAAATTGTAGAATGACCACCATTAGAAGTTCTCCACATACTTGCAACAGTTCCACCTCAACATCAAGTATAAAACATGCAATACCAACTGAGCCTCTAATTTACTCATCCAACCTCCAGTCGTAACACTCACCATGGTGCTAGAATCTTGTGGCCACGAGACCCCCGGATGGCCCAACCTCTATGAGGCAGACCCTGACTTCACCACCACATACCAAATGTTGGGCGCAAACTCAGGTGTCGCTAATTTCTATCTTCAGGAAGGCTATTGTGTCGATTGGGCCATCTCTATGTTCCATCAAGAAAGCGGAGGAGTTGATTTGGGAAGCCCACTACAGTTGGGTGGAAGGACACTTCGGAGTCGAAAAGACAGTGGTAGTGTTGCATAAACATTTATACTGGCCGAAACTTTGACAGGATGTCAGCAAGTATATCAGGTCATGCACTACCTACGTTATTGCCAAACTGAGCACTAAGAAACAAGGCATGTACACCCCCTACCTACTCCTGACAGGCCATTGGAATCTATCGCAATGGACTACATGACGATCCTTCCATCCACCAAGAGGGGAAATGACTGTGTATTTTTTGTTGTTGATCAATTTTCCAAGATGGAGTTCCTAGATGCCTACAAGAAGAGCATCACAACAGAGGCCACTACCAATATCTTCTTTGAACGAGTCTGGGTACATTTCAAAATCCCACAAACCATTGTCTCAGATCGTGACAGTTGATTCCTCAATACATTCTAGTTGAGCCTCTGGTCACTACTGGACACCAAGATCACAAAGTCCACTTCCTTCCACCCCAGACAGATGGCCAAACTGAGGTCGTCAATCAGATGATAGTGAATATTTTTTGCATGTACAATTCCAATCACCCCTGCACATGGGATGAGAGTATTCCCAATGTTCAACATAGCTACAATAGAGCCCTACATATCTCAACCAGCCACAATCCCTTTCAGGTCAGGTTGGGATTCCAACCATTGGGTCCCATGGATGTTGCACTACCTCTTGCGACCACCTCAGTCAATTCATCACCTGATCCAACTAAACCTGAAAAATCCTCCTAGTTCATTGAGTTGATCCAACACATCCACCAACAGGTTCGGGATATTTTATAGAAGTCCAATTCCAAGTACAAGAAATGCCATGATCAACATCGGGTGCCACATAAGTTTTAGGTGGGAGACAAAGTGTGGTTACATTTGCAGAAACAGCTCCTTCCAGGGCCCCATCATAAGCTTCTCCCACTTCGTTATGGACCTTACACCATCACCAATGTTGTGGGTGAAAATTCCTTTTAGCTCAACATTCCCCCTTTCCTTGGCATGCACCCAATGTTCAACGTGGATCTCCTTCGACCATACTTCCCACCATTGTTGGACACCTCAAAGATAGAAGAACAGTTGAAACCAATAGATCTCAACCCCGACTGCATGCAACGAGAATCTAATTATCTGATTGTGGACACATAGGTCAAGGGAACTCACTAGCAAAGGATCCATCTTTATCGAGTTGTCAAAGCAGGGAAGCTCCTGCACCAAGGCAAGTGGCTCACCCGGGGCCAAATTCAACAGAAATTTCCTCGACACTCAACACAATGGAGACTATTTCTTCCTAAGGGGGAAGATTGATCCATATGGATTTCAGTGGCCTCCCACCTATTCCAACTAGCTCATTTTGGTAGTTTTCTAGTTTGGTAGTTGTTTCCTAGTTTTCAGGTCCCTAACTTCTGGGGTTGTTTTGAGGCCCTCACCACAGGTAGAATGTAGACGGAGTCAGAGTTTGACAGAAAAATTTATAGTCCTCAGATATACATTTTCAACAGGATATCGTGCACCTAAAACATAGAGCGTATGCAAAAGTTACGACCATGGGAAGTTGATGTACTAGCTTACCCCAACGGGCCCCACATGATTTTTGGAGCTTCATCTCCTAGGGTTAGGTTTTTGGATGTCTAGGGTTTTGGTATTCCTATTTATTGTAAAAATTCTTGGAGAGCCTCATTGTAACCATATTCTTGTGAATGAGCGCAGTCGTCACATCTCTTCTCAGAGATAAGCCGCCACCATTCTAGCAATCTTGTTTTCCGCTGCATTTTACAGTTTCAACACATTTTATTATTGAATAGAAACCAATTTTATTGTATCTTTGTTAATGTCTCTCTCTTTTATTCTTGTGTCTCTGTGTTAAGAATAATAATATTATGTATTCATTTTCATTCTGCTCATAAAATCTGGATCATACATCCAAATTGAAATGGATTTTCTGGACATCTCATCGCTGGGAGATGTTTGTTGATATGTTGTCAATATCGAACCCAAATTTAAGCACCAAAACAAATAGGAGTTTGGCTCTGCAAATCCAAAACAACAAAAGTATGATAAAGACGACCCTAACAAACAACCTCCTAAAAACCAATCCAAGCCACAAGAAACGAAGGGTAAGGGAAAGACAAAGAATGACACTGGAAAGTGGTGTGACTTCCAAAAACTACCTTGGCACAAAATGGATGAATGCCTCTCAACACAATAATTAGTGGCCGAGATCAAATACAAGGATTCGAACCTTGACTCAGAATTAGATTCAAAAAATAATGGAAAAAGACAGATTGTCGATGCAAACCCCACTACTACTGTCACGGTTGCAACAATTCAACCAGAAGAACCGATAGATATTGAATAGGGGGAGTGCCTTTTTCATTCACAGATGTAAGTGAAGGGGACCCCACTGCATTTTATTGTTGATAATGGAAGCCAGAAGAAACTCATATTAGTAGAGGTCGTGAAACTGTTGGGATTGTCGATAACACCACACCCACAACCATACAACATCGGGTGGCTTCACCAAGGACACGATCTTCGTGTCATCCAGTAGTGTCGATTTTCATACAACATCCAACCCTTCAAGGATAAGGTATTATGTGATGTTTCCCCGCTAGATTTATGTGATGTTCTCTTGGGCCAACCATATATGTGGAAGCACCATGTTATCTATGAGTCTCGACCTCGTAGTATCATTGTTATGTTAATATTATGGTAGCTGTGGGAGGTATTTACCTCTACATGTGAACCTGACGAGAATATAAGACTTCGAGAAGTAAGAGAAACCCTAATGAATTGGCTAATAACCCTAGAAGCCTTGTCGGC
>SNQJ01S0217334.1:0-15402 GCA_010110895.2 Picea sitchensis | reverse complement strand
CATTGTATCCTCCTATCTTGATGTCAACTAAGCACTGTTTGGTGACACTTACCTGATGTCCCTTCTATAGCCATGAAAATTTGTATGGACTTAGGTGATCAGTTGTCTCCAACTCCAGCTTTTCTACCATCTCGGTTGAAACGAGATTATCAGTGCTACCGCTGTCCATGATAACCTTACACTTCCTGTCTTTGGTCTTGCACGTGGTTCTGAAAAGTCAATTTCTTTGAGCTGTGTCCTCCACCTCCTTCTCGGGTGTTAAGAGAACCTTACGCATCATCAATGATCTTTCGTCTTATGCGTCTTCTGCCTTAGCATCTCACCTCTGTGCCTCGGCGATGTGAGCTTCTCCTCCATCCTTCTTCCTATCTGGACAGTCAACAGCCTTGTGTCCATTCTTCCCACATGTGAAGCATGTGATGAATCCACCTCTGCCTCTTCCTCTACCTCTGGTATGAGGAAATGTGTTATTATCAGTGTATCCTCCACCCTGTTCTGTCTGTTGCCTTCGTTGTTCAGCGTGTTGGCCTCGCTGCAAACTTCCACCTCTTTCTGTTCTAGTCTGAGGCTTCTTCCAGTCATCCTTGGATTTCTGAAACCTATCTTGGGAAACTGCCTTACCTTTTGGCTGGCTCCTACCTCGGCCTCACTGCGTTGGCTTGCGGCTTAGCTTCTCTTCAGCTTTCAGTGCCATCTGATACACATCCTCCACTGTTCTGATGGTCATCATACTCATCTCATCCTGGATATCGTATCTTAAGCCATTCATATACCTAGCAACTTTTTCATCATCGTTCTCCCGATGACCTGCTCTGATATTCAGCTTATAGAATTCCTCAATATACTCTTTTACTGTCATCAGCTTCTGTCTCAGGTTCTGCATTCTCCTTAACAGTGTGATTTGATAATCCCTCGGGATGAATTTTGTCTTCATCTTCGCAATCATTCGATCCCAGCTTTTGATCTTTTGCTTGCCTTTAGAATGTCTATCTTCTTGAAGTTCATCCCACCATAATGCTACGTGTCCCTTCAATTTGGTAACAGCATGCCTAACCTTTTTATCTTCTTCGATGTCTTCATAATCGAAGTAGGTGTCAAGAGCTCTAATCCAATCCAGAAGCTCTTCTGCATCCAGACTCCCTTCATAAGCTGGAATGTCCATCTTTGTTTTTGAACTCATCCGGGCGATAGCTTTAATTAATCTCTCGTTGGCTGCATCTTCGATTGCAACTTCTCCTGGTTGTTCGGCTTCAACTTCGCCTTCAGAGTCACTTAGATTTCCAGCACTGGATGTGCGTCTCTGCGCTGCTTCCATATCTTCTAGTCTCGCTCGGATATCATGTATCTTCCTTTCCATTTCTATATTCTGTACTTGTCTCCCTCTTCCTCTCTAGTTTCCCCTATCCTCCGGATTGGGTGATTGTCTTTCTCTCCTCGGCGGCATGGTGAAATTTTCTCTTCTTCTCTGCTACAGAAAACATAGAAATTTTCTCGCTCTGATACCACTTGACATAAACGCACCACCCAGGACATGTCCGCTCTCACCAGGACCTTCTTTTCCTTCGGCCCGAAGAGCTGAAACACTCTTCAAATCCCTTATCGAGACTTTTCTACACCCACAGAACTCACCTTATGATCTCCCTTTTCCCTAACGGGAAATCGGACTTCACGTATTCGCGAGCCTTAACTCCCAGATTCGGGTCTCCCAATCCCTGAAACCCGATGGAAGTCTCCCAACGTTTTCCTTTGCTATTATCGGGAATTTTCTCGATCGGGAAATCGACACTTGTGAGGTCATATATCACTTACCTAACGGATCCCCGATTTCTGATTGGTGATGATACTCTGCAAACCTTAGCCCCCTCTGGCTAGCTCCTTTTACATGTGACCTATTGATCCACCAGACCACAGTCCTTTCCCACTTCGGAGTTTCAGACTTCGCGGATTTGCAATGCGTAGAAATTACTCCTTTGGGAATCCCAATTCTCCGATTTCCAATGCCACCTGGCGTCGACTCCCCACCAGGGTTGACCGTTCGACACCTTTCATACCACTTGATGTAAACACGCCACCCAGGACACGTCTGCTCTCACCAAGACCTTCTTTTCCTTCGGCCCGAAGAGCTGAAACACTCTTCAAATCCCTTATCGGGACTTTTCTACACCAACAGAACTCACCTTATGATCTCCCTTTGCCCTAACAGGAAATCGGACTACGCGTATTCGCGAGCCTTAACTCCCAGATTTGGGTCTCCCAATCCCTGAAACCCGATGGAAGTCTCCCAATGTTTTCCTTTTTTATTATCGGGAATTTTCCCGATCGGGAAATTGGCACTTGTGAGGTCGTATATCACTTACCTAACGGATCCCCGATTTCCAATTGGTGATGATACTCTGCAACCCTTAGCCCCCTCCGTCTAGCTCCTTTTACACGTGACCTGTTGATCCACCAGACCACAGTTCTTTCCCACTTCAGAGTTTTGGACTTCGCGGATTTGCAATGCGTAGAACTTACGCCTTTGGGAATCCCGATTCTCCAATTTTCGATGCCACCTGGCGTCGACTCCCCACCAGGGTTGACCCTTCGACACCTGTCCTCCACTATGGCGCCTATGGCCCACTCCCCAGTGTTGCTCAGGAAATCGCGTTTAGGAAATTCGTGATTTTCTTTACACAATTTCACAAGACCCTCCGAATCCCGAAACCCGCTATGTGCTGACACCTCTCCCCACTGGAATGTTACGATGGTGGGACCGTCGCATTTCGGGATTTCACGACTTCTCCTGTCGTGAGTTTCTCAACACTAAGAATCCCGAAATACCGAACCCCGAACTCTTTCAGATCCTCGGACACGCATCTCTCGGATCAACGGCTATGACTGTGTCGGGAAATTGCGGATCGCGATTTCGTTATGCCTGAGGTTCACGACTCCGGAAACCCCGATATCCCAAACTTCGAACTATCCGAGATATCTCGCCACGCATCCTCGCTGATGGACGGTGCAAAACTCCCGTCGGGAAATCGCAAATCGCGATTCCAACAGGTGACACTTCTATGTCCTTGGAAACCCCGAAATGTCGAACCCCGACTCACTCCAGATTGTCGACACGTTTCTCGTCCGGAACCTACGGCTATGATCCCTTCTCAGGATTTCGGGACTTATGAGGTCTTGATTCTCTTGTTTAATGAAACCTCGATGAAGCTAATATCCCGATGACTCCTCTGGGTTCTTCCTCTGTTCCTTCGGGCTTAAACCCCGTGCAACTTCTCGAGATCTAACGGCTGATGGGATTTCGCAATTTCCTCAGCGAATCCTGACCATCAATTCCTCCTCCTTGAGGATCTCTTGAGGAGGCTAAATGTCCTTTCTCAAAATTTGCTCTCCAACACCTGCACTTGCAACTCCTGCTCGAACCTTCCTCGACCCAAACCCCCTGGGCTCTCTTTCAACGATACCACGAAGGTGCTAAACCTCCTGAGCTTTTCCACTCTGATCCTTTCAGAGGGATTTTCGCACACTCCTTGCACTCGACGTTCAACGACTTTTCAAGTGTTGAATCCTTCCAACTCTGCGCACTTTCTGCAGCAACAGTCTTCAATCCCCTTTGCCCAGCTTAACAACTGAGACTTCTTCTTCAGCCTACGCACCCCTTTGCATGGCTTCAACAGCTCACTTCCACTTCTGGGTGAATGAGAACAAAAGTTAAAATACTGAGCCTTCATCAACACACTCCCTGCGGATGAATTCAACTGCACACCTTGCAGGAATCTCCTGGATCAGATAGAGAAACAATTGAAACTCATTCCATCTCCCCTTCAGACTTCAGGTTGAAACTTGAAATCACATGCACATCATGTACAAAGCAAATGCATATCAAGAAGCAAACATTCAAGAGCACATAAACAATATACACAGAGGAACAACACCAGCCATGAATTTGAATCAGAACTTTCTTCTATTAATTCAAATGCCTGTACATGGGTGTTCTTTGTACACTATTCTCTGCTTGCTCTTCTCTTCTCCTGAATGCTTCCATTATGTTACCATGATACAATGAGGGTGTCTATATCCGTTTTCCCTCTCGAACTCTAAACTGTCTAATCTAGAAAATAAAAATCCTACCTACCTGCATTAACTAGATTAAATGCCTCCTATCTACTTCAGACAAGAGCGTATGGATTGAGGTCTGATACAATATACAAAAGGCGCTCCTTCATAAATGGGTCCTTGAAGGTTTGGCGCTTCATTAAAGACTTGCGCTACAATCCCAAAGCACTTCAAAAATTTGGGTTTGTTTATCCAGCTGATCTCGGCTTGATGTGTTGGCTCGCTTGATAAGTTGGTGATGCTCCTGCATCAAGGGGTCATCCTCATCTCTAGGCAGTGTTTCTTCACCTTGCTTCTTCTCATATTCTTTTCCATTTATCTTTTCTACTCCGTCATCACCCTCTCGGCCAGGTGATACTGAAGCAGTCTTTTCTAAGGCACTGCTTAAGTCTTGGAATTCTTCGGTCTTCTTCCTTCTACTGGTTCTAGGTGTGTCATGTTCTTTGTGAGCAGCCTTCGGGCTGCCAAGTTCATGATTAAACATCTTTGCAGGGTCAGCAGGGATAAGGAATTCTACTGACCAGTCCTTAGTTATCTCCTTGAGATCCTCTTCTGTGATCTTGTAGTATGACTGGACCTCTTCCTTATGTTCATCGGCTCGAGCAATAATATAGATGAAGTGTCGATCTTCCCGGAACTTCATGAGGGGTCAGAACCACTATAGGGTTTTCGACATCATGCAAGGTTCAGCTTCAATAGCCCTCTTCAACTAGAGATAGTACGTATGAAAAACTGTGTTCGAATGCCATTGTTTTCCCATATTGTTTGAGTGCCAAAGCGTGGTGAACTTCACAACAAGTGGCTCAAACGGCTCAATGTTTGTGAAGGTCGCACCTTCTGGCATCTCCCAAGAAAAAAACGCTATGAGGATTAGGAGCCAGCTAAAGTGGAACTCATAGCCTTGATCTTGTGCTTCGCGGCAGTCTAATTCCAGCTAATTAACTAGGTACTTCACCCAGTTCATCTGTACGCCTTCCATGCATTTCCCTGCAAGGTCAACAACAAAGCCCATGACCTGCGTGGGTCTATTCTTCCTTACTAGCTTTCCTGTGATTAATTGGCATGTTAGGCACACTGCGTCGTTCTGGATGGAAGCTACCTTGTAGCCTCACGTCCCCTTCTCAACATTGTCGTATGCATCCTTGATCGTCTGTGCTAATGTGCGATCTGTGGCTTTCCCTGGATAGAAGTCTTGCAGGTCGGGTCCTTGTATACTTAATACCATGATCCTATGGATCAGCGTCAGATTGACTATGATACGGCTATCTATCCATAAGTAGCTGCCATGGTAACATGAAAGTAGGAGCTTGACACAGGCGTTAACTTCCTGGTGCCTTCCAAAGTGTGGGATATTCATTACGCTCAAAAGGGTAGACTGCGCAAGGTTCATCATCCACGACTGGGGGATTATCTTCGAGTTCTTCCCCTTCATCCTGGTCAAGTATTTATACGGGGTGAGCATACTATGGTTCTTGTGGTCTCCTAAGTTGAATTCATTGAAATTCAATGTTGTGATCTTGTCCTGTTGTTCTCAAACTACGTGTATCCCCTACGGGAGGTATGCAGTAACCATGGTGTATTCAAAATCTCTTGGCACACTATCATGACTCACCATGCCATCTAGAGGTGGGATGTAGTCGGGTAAGATGGTTGGAATTAGCTTCACATTTTCTAGGTCATCTTTGTGCTTGGTTCTCTTTTCTGTGACAACTCATGATGCTCCAAATCCACGAGCGGTTGACAGAGAAGCTTGTACTCCTCTCGTAGATGATTCTTGAATACTTGCAGACATTACTTTCTCGGCCATGAGATTGATGAGAACTTCTTCGACAATTTTCTCCATGGCATTGAGCTCATCTGACATACACGCTTAGATAATATGGATGAATGAGTGCACAAAAAAATAGAACTGGTGTCGATCTTACTAATCATAGTGCAGTAGCAATGAGTTCTCTCTTAT
Source organism: Picea sitchensis (assembly GCA_010110895.2). Lineage (NCBI taxonomy): Eukaryota > Viridiplantae > Streptophyta > Pinopsida > Pinales > Pinaceae > Picea > Picea sitchensis. The sequence goes on along the minus strand of SNQJ01S0217334.1, from coordinate 9,335 downwards.
ACAATTCACAAAAGTGTTCTCAGTGCAACAGTCGATCGAATAAGTAGACAACAACATAAGGGTTCTTCCCAACAGACAAGAGACCTTCATTAATTCAGTTCAGTCTGTTACGGTGTGGTCCCAACAGTCTGATGGTGGGATTTCTGACCATAAATGGCATTCTAACCATTCGGGGTATCGGTCTAATGGTTATATTATTCCCAACGGCTATATTTATTCTCCATGGCAAAGTTCCATGTGACGTTGTTCTGATATCCCAGCGAAGTTCCAATTTTGTAAATTTTCCTTCTGTGAAGTTCCCTCTGGAACCTTCTGTAACTTTTCGATATTTGATCTCTTCTTGCTTAGTTTTCTAGCCTTCTTTCCAGTGAGATTCGTCTCAGTATTCCTCTTTCCATTCTGATTCTTATCTCCTTTTGGCATAGTAACTTCGTGTTGTTGATATTATTTCCTATGATTCAAGGGAAATACTTCTTCTCTATCTGGGGTAGGTGCTTCGTTCTTCTATGAGCCTTCTTGTGTTCTTTCAAGTTCGATATCCAAGTTTATGGTTCTAAATAGCTTTGATCTATTCTCTTGTTCTTCAATCAAGTGTGCGATCCTCCTAGTCATGAAATCTTTTAATTCATGTTTTTTATGCTCTAAGACTTCTTCTTCTTTCCTTCTGGCCTGATCCCTTTCAATCCAAGGTTTTCCTAGTAGTATAGAAAATGGGGTGCTATTCTCAAAAGAAATAACAACCTCAAAATCTTCTTCTGTCAAAGTTCCATGAGCACTCATAGATATATGTGTAAGTCTTTCACATCGGGTTATCAACTTTCCTCTAAATAATCCTATTCCTCCCAATGAAGGAATCATAGCAGGCTTTCCTAAAATTTCCCAAGTTCTTTCTGTCATGATATTCACCTGTGTTTCTTCATCCAGAGTGCAGTCAATGTCAAAGTCTCAAATTCTTACTTCTATTTGCTCTTTCTCTTTTAAGATCTCTAATAGATTAGTATCTCTGTGGTCATTCAGGGTTTCTTTCATCTGTAATAGTGCAGTCTCTAATTCCTTCTGGGGTTCTACCATGGTCTCAGTTTCGTGACCTTTCTCATGGTATTCTTGTCTCATGTTCATTCTCTAAAGCTTAGCAATCATTCTAGGGAAATCCAAAACTTCATGGTCCATATCTTTACAACAAAGACAACTAGATCTTCTACCAGGGCAATCCTTAGCAAGATGTTCCAGTCTTATGCACTGTAACAAAGAGTTAACCCTCTCTTTCTCTTAAATGATCCCCACACTTTCTTGTACTGCACACTAGGATCATAGTAGCTAACCTGCAAAAAAGTCTTTCTAGGATCCTGCATCCATTTATTAGTCCAAACATTCTTTCTATGCATAGGAATAACATATCTTTCACTATTCATATCAAATCTACTTATATCAAATCTTCTTTCTTCTAGTTGCGCCCTAGTTTTCAGGCTAGGAAATTTTTTATCAAACATACCTAGATCCATATTCTTGAAACAAAAATTTCCACTTATCTTACTTTTGACAGAGCACAAAGCTTCCAAATCTAAAACTTTTCACTATCCTTACCTCTATCAGAGCACAAAATCGTTCAAATATTACCTCTTTTCTTTAGATCATACTTCTCTTCTTAGAACAGAGCTTCACAATCCAAGTAGAGTATTTCACACCAGGGAAACAGATCTATGCGTGGAGATTTCATAGTTTTAGGTTAGATCTTCATACAAAGCTTCTCTTTCCTTAGTTCCCAGCAATCACATTTTTAGGTCAGATATTCACACAGAGCTTATTCTTCCTCAATTCCCAACAATCACAGTTTCAGGTCCAGGAAACGGAACCATTTGTTGGCACAGGGGAAAACCCAGGTTCAACACTACAACAGCGCACCAACAAAACCCAAACTACCATCCCTTTCGACAACACCTACGAAGCAGATGAAGTCTCACCCGAGGTAGAGGTAGGGGTGGTTGCAGGACTCAGATGTATGTGACCTTAGCTGGGACACAGATCTATGATTGTAACACCTTAACAGGGAACTTAGTTATTACAATTCATTAGTATTCATCTTTAGTTCACAACGCAACTAAACCCTAACAACAGATCAACGCAGTATTCACACAGACCCAATAGATTTAAGCACGAAGCACACACATAGATATCAGATCTAGTATTCATTCACATTATTCAGAACTAATCTACCATATTAGATTCATCCATCATCTAACATCGCACTAAGCATTCAATCATATAAACAAAAGAACAACCAAAAGCACAAATCATTCACAACACAGGATATGCGTGGTTCACCCCCACCCTGGGGCTACATCCACCAACTCTTCATCTTCTTTATTAGCTTGTTTCAATCGTCTTACATGCATAGAGCCTCAAGATCAACTTCGCAGAGGATAGGAGATCTACGCACTCTTCGCTAGATCATCCTTCCCTGAGTTATAGCACCGAGCCTTCCACAGTCTCTTACAATCACTTGCACTTATCTCTCCAAGCCTCACACAGTATACATCAAGCACTTACAACTATTACTTGCACTTAGCACGACTTACAACCCTTCGATCACATAGATCGAACTCTATCACTTAGCACACTTAGGTGCTCTTCTTACATCACCTATCTTTCTATTTATACATTACAAAATCGGGCCTAAACATGGGTAAACCAATGGGTCAACATTCCCATACCCTTTACATAGCCCAAAAACCCAAAAATCCCTAAAAAGAGGTCGAGATCTCGCAATCTCCGCTTCGTCTTGCGCTCCACCTTCGACAGCCTGTCGAAGTCCCAAAAATAGGTCAAACATGACCAAGGATCCTCAAAAATTGGTCAAGCGCCAACACCTATCCACCCAGAGGACGTCACAGTGTACTCGGGCTACTAATTGTTTGATGCAGAGACCGACATTTTTACCATGCACAAAATGTGGTATATCCAAGAGGTTCATTATGTTGGGGTTGTACATCCCTATTATCCACTACGCGGGCTCCATTATCAGTTTACCTAGGGGTCTAATTTCCCTTGTGTTTTCTAAGTAGATTTATTTAACCAAATTTTGGAATTTGGTCACATCGCACACATCGTGGTCCAAGTACATAAGATTTGGTACTTTTCCGAGCATTTCATCCAGAGTGACCACTGTGTCTGGAAGATATGGAAGTGTGATGTTCGTGGTGTCCTTTGCCTTTCTTTTCTACCCGACATCAGATGGGTCTACCTCTACTACTTCTACGTCCTCTTATTCCCTCCTGGAGTCCAACCAGTTGGTGATGTCTTCGACCAACACCTCTTGTCCATTGTGGCCCTGTCGTTGACCCGTTATTTCATCAGGTATAGTGGGAGTTTCAGGATTAGGGTTTGGGATACCATTCTAAGTCCCAGAACTCTGCCTTACTTCCCCTTGTAGCATTGTCAATGTTTCCTCTTCAACCTGTGTCAGGTTGATTGACTATATGTCTGACGTAGTGACATCTTCAAGCTTGACCACATTCTCGGGTGCTCTCATCCTTTTCTTGCACTTATGGCCCCGTCAAGTAACCTATACATATTGGCATGGAGCGTTGAACTTTGGCGGTGTCATATCCTATATAATTCACACACTCACTTGCTTCTTCATATATTTTTAGCTAGGGCACGTACTTTGTATCTTGCTCTGTGCTCAAAAATCACTAAGTGTTGAAATAATGTGTGTGTTTTGCACTTTATAGACTTGACGATAAATATTTTTCACTTTTTGCATGCATTTGTGCCAAGTGAAATTTTACCTATGGTCTGTCTTTTGATGTTGTCTCAATAATTGTTGCATGCGACTTTTTTTGCAATTTCCTGTTGTTTAGTCAGCATCTGCCTCTTTTGTGTTTTTTTTATTTTTTTATTTTTGTATTCCTTTTTTCTTATTTTTCCCCTTTTTATTTCTTTTAATCATTTTTTTGTCTTAATATCTACTATAGTACACTAAATACATGACTTTCTTACTCCGTTGTAACTTTTAAGGGTTAGTAGGTCGATTGTCCTCGTACATTTCCAGTCGACTATCATTGATCATTTCTTTCAGTTATGTTTCTCCCAATTTCTTTTGTTGTATATATCCCCCATCTATGACAGGCTTTACTTCATATGACCCTAGCCAGTGCATTCTAAACTTTCCAGGGTGTTGCAAAAATTTGTTGTCATAGAGAAGAACTAGGTCTCCCTCCTTAAATCTCTTTTTTTTAATATGTATGTCATGCCAAGATTTGTTCCTTTCTTTTTGTACTTCCTGGTGAAATCCTTCCAGAATAATTTCTTCTTCCATTTCCATTAGTTGGCTTAGCCTTTCCTTTACTGCGCCTCTTTTTGTCATGTTGGTAATTAATGTTACACGCAAATTGGGTACTAGAAATTCTAATGGCACCACTGCTTCCTATCCATACACCAATATGAATGGTGTATGTCTTGTCATTTTATTTCATGTGGTCATGTATTCCCACAGTACCATTCGTATTTTCAAGTCCCAATCATCCTTGTTCACATTGCAGATCTTAGTCAATGCATTTTCCAAAATCTTATTGAAAGCTTCTATTGTTCCATTTTCCTAAGGATGATACGGTGTACTCTTTTGGTAATAGACTTCAAACTCCTCAATCATAGATATGATGGTATTATTAATAAAATGAGTGTGTTGGTCACTCATCAGAATCACGGTACATCCAAATCCGGTGATCACTTTCTCAAATAAGAAGTCTGTTGTTGTCTCTGCTCTACAATATTTGACTGGTGTTGCTTCTTCCCATCTCGTTAAGTATTCAGTCGAAGTAATTATATATATATTTATCCTAACCTTTTTTTCGGTGGATTAATAGGTCCAAAAAATTCTATTGCCCATTTTTCAAACACATGCATAGTTACTTGTGGTCTTAGGGGCATCTCATCCCTTATGTTGGGTTTTTGAGCCCTCTAACAGACATCACAGTTATGCCAATATTCCTTGGCATATTTTTGGACTATTGGCCACCATAATCCTGCATGTAATACCTTATTCACGATAGCTTTTCCTTCATAGTGTCCTCCAGCTATAACTTCATGAGATTCTACTAAAATTATGGGTCATTTGTACACACCTTCTCAAAATGTCATTTGTGCCCATCTTGTATAAATGACCTGCAATGAGTTGATAGTGTACAACTCTGAATACTAGGTTTTTATTTTGCGCAGTGCTAAATTCCTGTGGCTCAACCCCTGTACTTAAGTATTCAATAATATTAGTGAAGTATTCATTAACTACATGTACTGAAAATAATTGAGCATCATGGAAGTTTTCTTCCAAGTTAGTAGGTTCTTATCCATTGGTTACCATTGATAGGTGATCTGGTCCTACATTCAACTTCCCTGGTTTGACTATCACTTCAAAATCAAAATCTTGGAATAATAATAGCCATCTACATATCCTCCCCCCAACACTGGCTTGTTGAATAGATATTTGAGGGAAGAATGGTCTATGAACATTTTAAAGTGTTTACCCAGTAAATAGTGCCTAAATTTTTGAAGTGCATATACCATAGCTAGGCCTTCTATTTCTATGGTGTTGTAATTCTACTCAAATTATGAAAACTTTCTTCTTGCAAAGGATATAGGATGGTTTAAGTCCCCTGCTCATAGCTGCACCAGAATTGCTCCAAGTGTTATACTTGATGCATATGCGTGCACATAAAATGTCTTTTCCCAATTGAGAAATACTAATATAAGTGTTGTCACAATATTTTCCTTTAGAGTGTCCAATCCTTGTTGACAATCCTCATTCCACTGAAATCTAGTGTCCTTATTTAACAATTTTTCCATTGGTGTAGTAATCAGCACATACCCCTTTATAAACTTCTTGTAATAGCATGTATGTCCCAGTGTTGATCTTAAATGGCACACTGACTTTCATGGTGGTAAATTTACAATGATTGCAATCTTAGCAGGGTCAACTAGTAAACCTTGTTTACACACTATATGTCCCAACAATATCCCAAAAGGTGTACCAAAAATTCATTTCTTGATGTTTAATGACATCTGACATTGCTTGCATCTTTTCAACATTAGTCTTAAAACTTCTACATGGTCCTTTAAAAGACTATATACAGTCCATCCATCCAGATATACTTCTAGAAACCAGTGTATGAATTCCTTAAAATCTACTATGACTACCCTTGAAAATATAGTTGGTTCATTCTTCAACCCAAATGGCATGACTGTATATTGGTAGGATCCCCATTCTGTAGCAAAAGTAGTCTTATACTTGTCCTCTGGAGTTATTTTAATCTGATGGTAACCTGAGAATCCATCTGTGAATGAATATGCTTCTTGGCCTCCCACATTCTCTAAGACCTCATCTGTAAAAGGGGTAGGAAAAGGGTCATGTAAGAAATAATCATTGAGTTTCCTCATATATACACAAATCATTCTCCTGCCTTGCTTCTTTTCTTGGAATACCATGGGACTGATCCATTCTGATTCCTCTACTGGTTCTATAATGTCATCTTCCAATATTCGGTCATTTTTTTGCTTTCACTTTCTACTTATACACTGGATTGAGTCTGTCAGGTCTCTATATGACAGGTCTAGCCTCAAGTTTGAGGGGTATCTTCATCTCACCTACCTCTCCTTATATTCCTTTCATCTCTGTAAAGGTCATTGGAAACACGTCATTGTATTCACGCAGTAACTCTGTTATTATTTCTATTCTTTTCTCATCCCAATAGTCTCCAATACTTTCCATTTTAGGATTGTCATTTGTCCCAATTTTGACTTTATTAACTTTGATTGGTGTAGAAAATACCTATGACTCTAGAGATGGACCTTCCACCTCTCTCTTTACTTCAATCTTTGTAATTTGAATGTTGTGCAAATCATCTTCATCTAGTGCTTCCTCTTCAACATGATAGCATGAGAGTAACTCTTTGATTGTGTATATGTTTTGTTGTTGATATTATGTCACGATTTCAACTTTTTGTTCATCAACAAATATCATTCCCCGTATTAGATTCAATGTTGAATCAATGTTGGGTTTCTCATGTTCAAGTGAGAAGGTTACTACAAAATTCTGTTGTAATCATGTCCATTATGTTGTGCCTCTGTGCACCTCCTAGTCTATATACCAGTTCCATGGGATCCCTTCCAATGTTTGGATAAAGTGATGAGGTCATTCCTCTGATGGTGTCATCCTCCATTGTGTCCTACACTTCTCCAAGTGTTCTGCTGGTGTTCCTTTCTCATCATACCTCTGCATTTTATTGCTCATTTTTTCTGTGCCAAATCTAATGCGCAGTAGTCGCTTATACTGATACCAGTCCTGAATTTTTTCTTTGTGCGCCCTCCATGATATTGAAAGTGTTTCCTTGAGTGAAATATCTAGGGCTAAGAGCCTCTGATTTTCTACCACTTCCTCTTCATATTTTTTCAAGAATTCCTCTAAGTTATTTAGCCCATGAAAACTGGGAGGTTCTCTAATATTTGTACCAACCCATCTTACTGCGCAATCTTTTCTTGCACACCTACTTGTGGAAACTTCATGTAATCATTTTTTCCAATTATCCAAACCTGTGTCTGAGTCGCAATCACATGATGTAATGCTTCTCCAACTGAGTACCCCATCTTCAGTTGCATTAACATAATCCTCATCTCACATGGTGATTCTGTACAACTGGTTTATTTCTTCCAAATCCAAACAAGTGGCCTCTACAAACCTTTCTCCTTCTAAAGGATCCAATGGTGCAATGACTCTATATTCACTTGATTCAAAAGTCATTTTTCTTGTATTCAAGTTGATTATATCCTGGTTATCAAATTCCCAATCCAATCCAAGTAATGTTGGGTAAGGTGTTGTGCCATCCACTATCTCTATCACTTCAAAATATTCCATAGTGCGCACTCCATCCAAATCTATTGTCACACCTTTAAGCCTTCCAATGGGTAACACTTTGTGTTGATTTGCTAGTTTCAACTGGACATGTGAATAGCCTAGGGTAGGTTCCCCCATACACTTCCATGTCTTCTTAGGTAAGACATTTACTTCAGAGCCTAAATCTAGTATAACATCTCCCATGTTGAAATCCCCAATGTTGGAATTTGGTCTGAATTCTCTACTTTTCCTTCTTCTTGTATGAAGATGATTGACTGTTTTATATTCTAACTTCCCTTCTAGCTCTGTGTTACATATTTCTAGTAGATTTTGTAAGACTTTAACAGATGATGGATCATTAAATAACTTAACACAGGATTGAAGAAAGTCTTTATGGTACTCACTTTCTCTAAAGGTTGTCCTTTATTGGTATGGTCCATTGAGAATGGCATCTCATACATTGGTGGGTTCTAAGTTTGTTGCACAACTAATGTAGACGCAAGATTTTTCTTGAGAAACTCTTGTCTAGCCTCCTTAAATGTTTCCTTTTCTTTTTGCACGTCAAACTACTTATGTGGCTCAATATTCTTCTTAACCCATTGGTGTTGAGATGGATCTTATTTTGTTGCATCAATTCATGTCTTGGCTCCTCCTCGAGTGATTATATTGATCTTTCTCCCCTCATCCCTGGCTTCTGCTAAAATTCATTGGATATTCTGATTGTTCTGGTTCCTTTTTTCCTGGATCTTTCCCAAGAGTGTTGGGCAGTATTTTATGTCATGTTCTACTACGCGACAGTACATACATGTCGCTTGTGGAAGTGGAAAATACCTTGCATAATGTCCTGGTTGTTGGCAGTTGTGGCACACTAGTGGTCCTATGCCTCATCCTCCACCTATGTATCCACCTCAATATCCTCATGGTTTGTTGAACTTGGGTATCTGGTTATACTGTGTGGGGTTATATTGTGGTTCTGCGTTATTATACTATGGTGGTGCATTTTTGTATTGATGTTGTGCATTGTTGTATGGTGGTGGTACCTGACTGAACTAAAGTGCAGCTTGTATTGTCATCATTTCTTATTGCACCCTAAAAGCATCTGAAGTTCTTTCTCTCATCAGCTCCATCATTCTACAATCCTTATCATAATGACCGACTAATTTGAAAAAATTGCAATATGAACTTTTTGTTGGAGTTACTTCACACACACCTAGGATTTATTTTTCCTAAGGTTATTCCTTGTTTATTAGTCATAATTAGTCATTATCGAGTCTCCTATATTTTAGGGGAGAATATTCTCTTTCAGTTGACACTTCAGGTTGACTAGTTGAGTTGAGTTTAGATGTTGCATTGGTTTTGTCACCATGAAACATTGGGATCATCACCAACTCACTACTCTTTGTTCAGTCAGTTAACTGAAGACTAGTTGACTAGTTAACTCAGCTATGTG
>SNQJ01S0217331.1:0-15402 GCA_010110895.2 Picea sitchensis | reverse complement strand
ATCAGTCAAGGAAAAAATTTAGAAGGACTACACCACAAATAAGATCATTCACTCCCAGGTATGCAAATTTATTTTATGGTAATTGTTTTTATTTTACTAACTTTGGACATAAGGTTGCAGATTGTAGGGATTATAAAAGAAATTTTCAAGCAAGAAGTGCCTATGTGGTCACACATAACATTGAGTGTTACAAATGTCATAAATATGGACACATAGCCAGTGATTTTAGAAGCATGATCGATAATTCCATGAAATATAATACTGATATCAGATATAAAAAAGTATGGATAAGAAAATAAGAAGAACAGGTGAACAAAGACTAGGTACCAGAGATCGCAATATTGACAATAAAACGAGATGAACAAAATTACACAGAGAAAAGGAAAGATGTCAGATACAGAAAGGTTTGGAAAATAAATGAAAGAAAGGAAGGACAGGTAAATAAGGAACAGGTTCAAGAGATTGTACTTTCAGGCATTGTAGTGAAATATGAATCCACAGAAAGAAAGAAAGAAGTTAGAGCTCAGAGAGATAATGAATCTACCAATGAATATGATGATGAATCTACCAATGAAGATGATGATGAATACACATCAGAGGAGGAATTTTTCTGAGCCATATGGATTAAAGACTCCCAAGTAATATGAATATTAGATAGGGGGAGTCTATGCGATAGTTGTGACAGACCAAAGAACCATCCTTCGAGTAGCTTGCAGAGTTTGAGAAGAAAGATTCAGAGCAATTAGTTAGATGAAGTACATTTTGATAGATTAATCAAGACTTCATGATAGTATAGTGATAAATGGGTCAACATTATGGATAGTTTCACAAGTAGAGTCTTGGACAGTATGGACAAAGATGGATTCCAAATTGACAGATATTTTTTGGACACATGCAGTGCATACATCAGTTCACATTCAAAACATAGTAATGCTCATAAACAATAATGACAAAGCCCTACGAACTATGGAAAGGAAGCATAGACAACAACCTCTACATCAAGGTAACTCAAGGTAATATTTTATTAATTGAAATTTATGTTGATGATATTGTTTTTGAAGTACTAATGACAGGTTAAGCCAGAAATTTGCAAAGTATATGCATAATGAATTCAAAATGTCATTACTTGGAGGACTATCCTTCTTTTTGGGTCTTCATAGATGTCAAAGAAACCAAGGAATTTTTATTTCTCAAACTAAGTATATCAGAGAAATGCTAAAGAGGTTTGGAATAGAAGATTTCAAACCAGTTACCACTCCTATGAAAACTAGTTACAAGTTGAGCAAAGATGATGATTCAAAGTCTATAGACTAGAGGCAATACAAGTTAATGATTGGTAGATTACTATATGTGACAATATCTAGACCAAATGTAATGTAGGCAGTTGGACAGGTGGCACAATTTCAAGAAGCACCAAATGAATCACATGTATTAACAGTGAAGAGGATTTTCAGATATCTCAAAGGAACATAAGAGTTTGGATTATGGTATTCAAAAGGAAAGGATCTATCACTTATTGCCTACACAAATGCAGATTGGACAAGTTTCATTGATGACCAAGGAAGCACCAGTGGAGCAACGTTCTACTTGGGTGAGTGTTTAGTATCATGGATAAGGAAGAAACAATCATCAGTATCTCTATCTATAGTCGAGGCAGAGTATATTGCAGTAGACACATATTGTACACAGGTTCTTTGGATGAAACAAACTTTGATAGATATACAGGTTGAGTATGATGAGCCCATTCCAATCTATTGTGATAATACAAGCGCCATCAGTATCTCAAAAAAATCGGTGATGAACTCCAAGACGAAGAACATTCCAATCAAGTATCACTTTCTATGAGAACGGGTTGTAGAGAAGAACATCAGAGTTGAATATGTGGGAACAAAAGAACAAGTGGCATACATATTTACAAAACTTCTTCCATGGGAATCCCTTGAGTATCTTCACCAGAGACTAGGAGTAATTTCTACTCCAAAATGAATACTTTTGAATTATTATCTTATATGTCTTAGATGTACATGAGGAAGCACCATAAATAGGACAACAGGGAGAGATTTATCATATGCAAAGGTAAATGTTTGGAGAGAGAGAATAGAGGCATGTTTCCAAGGGGAGCGATTGTCACAAGGGAAGAATGAGCGATATGACTTCAGAGTGATACCCTTTGTCAAAGGGGGAGATATTATTCATATGAAGGGAAAGAGAGTAATCAGAGGATTATAAACACAAAGAAAAATCAAAGGCACATAGACAGGGGGAGAATCCCAAAAGAGATTTCAATTAGGGGGAGAATCCCTAAAGGGAGATACCCTTTGCCATTGATTTCAAAGGGGGAAAGATAGAAACATTGATAAAGAGTATAAGAATGAATGTTATCATGACTAAGTGTTGCCATCAATGCCAAAGGGAGATATTGTCAGACAGTCGGCTTAGGTTGATGGATAGTTGGTATGTATTATTGGTTGTCATTGATATCAACTATTGGAGAGTGATACTGTATATTGATGTCAACCCTTAGTGATTGATGTCAACCCTTGGAGAAAGTCCGGTAGCGCAAAGGTTTGGGTAATGGAACCAAGTTTGTTTGATGTAAAGATGACTCATTATTGTCTTGTCATGGTTTATAATAAGTACAAATGGATGAACTCCAAATTTGTCCCCTTATTGTGAAATCCCTCACGGGAAGACGCTTTGCGGATTGAGTTATCCTAGAAGTATGGTTAGAGAACTCATGCTTATTTGTGGAATAATGAGATGAAGTTCAGTAAATTTTTCAGTGAAACTATCCTATATGGATAGTTATTTTCATTCCATTTCCGTTGGTATGTGGAACGCCACATAACTCCTCACGGTTAAAGAGTTATGGCCATGAGAAGTTGGAGAACCGAGGTTTGGGTAATGGACCCAAGTTTGTTTGATGGATAATGGTATGAGTTTTGATATATTTGAATGTAATACTATTCTATATATATAGTACATGTCATTCCATTTCTGGTGGTATGTGGAACGTCACATAACTCCTCATAGTTTGAGAGTTATGGCCTTTCTTACTGCGGTAGGAACGTCACATAACTATAGTTTGAGAGTTATGTTCGTTTAGTTGAGTGACTTACATGTTGTTTAGAGTTCCAGTCAGTAGTCAAAGTGGTTTAAGATATTTTAGAAGGTAATACTAGTCGAAGTGATGATGTAATTATACTCCAGTGAATACAAAATAAATTATTTAAATAATAAATTTAATCAGAAATAGAAGTGGTTAAAATAAGCGAGGTGATTCCAGAAGATGTTTTGGCGAAAGTTATTTACAATATCAGGCGCCCTCCCTCATCGATTAAACCTGGAGCTAACATTGAATATTTGTGGTGGCGTATTAGGCAACCGCTGACATCTAATCCAAATTTTCAAAGCGAAGGTGAATGTTAGGTCGGGAATTGCGAGGATAACCTTTGATGACGCTTAAGGCATGTTATTTATAGGGAAACATCCCACCATTTCTACAATAATGAGAATGATCCAGACCATGAAATTAATATTCCACTAAGAAAACATATCCAGACTGCGGGTGTAATTATTCTGTGGGTCATTACTTTTGGATTTACACTTTGTGGATAATAGGGTTTGTGGTTAGTCCCTAAACTAGTCTAAACATGTAAGCTCAGTAAAGTTCGGCAATGTCACACATATCCAAATTCAAGAAGAAAAAATGTTTTGGTTATATTAAATCCTTTATTATTCTACTTAACATTTTCAGATCGATTCAACAATAATTCTATGTGGGGCACTTACAAGGTCTCTAGAATAAGCCGTAATTCAACAAGGCCATTTTTTCTATAACTCCTATGAGAGGTTTCAAGTAGTGACAATTTCCAGAAATTGCATAAAACACACCTAACATCATTGTGTATTGCTCTCGTGATATTTATTACACGAACATAGTTATGATTATTTCAAGTTAGGGTTGTTGACTAACTAGTCATGTGAGACTAAAGAACATTTGATGAAAATGCTAGTCTCTTTGTTGTTAAAGTTAAGGAAGGTTTGAAGGTATGTGATCACATACAATTCGTGTCTATTACAGATTTTCAAATCGCATTTGGATGATGAAATTGATGAGGGTATTTGGTTGAGGTACATGTCGTGTACATGTTTGGACAAGTAGTTGATGAGTTGGCAATACGCTAATGAGGTGTATAGTTGATGATGTTGGTACATATTGTCGTAGTCATAGTTGGTGAGTAGTTGGTACATGATTGGTACACACTTGATACATGTTTGGATGAACTTGTTAGCAGGGCCATTGTTGAAACATGGCTTATGGATGATGTAGCATACTTGTGTTATTATGAGTTGTGTGATGCTTGGTTGATGCACATCTTTGAGTTGTCTGGTGATTGATCTTGGTGAGTATATCTGATTTGGTTGATATTGATGAGACGTGTTGTTGTGATAGGACATCGAGAGGGGGTGAATAATAGTGTAATTATAATCCTTTCTTCAAATGTTATATCAATGTAGAATTATTATCCAATAATGAGCAGAAGAAATAAACAATCACACAAAAAAACAAAAAAAAAAAAAAAAAAAAAAAAAAAAAAAAAAAAAAAATAATGTTTTTTCTTATATGTCTTGAATAATTACATTCATTGAAGCACCAACTTTCTTTGTTTTCCAACAGCAATCGGAAGGAGGCTCCCAACCCCCTAGTTTCTCGTGCTACAACCTAAGGGAAGCTCAACTCCTCACCTCTTTGGCTACAACCGTATGAGGCTACAACCCCCAATTTTCCGCCTACACCTAAAAGGTGGCTACAACCACTGCCCTTGCCCCATCCTCGCCACTCGGCGTAGAAGTAGAATGATGGAACCACTGTCACATCAATCGTGGAGATATACCACTGCAAACCTGCACTAACAACGTTCATGCATCAACCTATACCTCAACCTCGTAATCAACCTCGGTATCATAAAAAGTGCATCAACCATGCACCAACCTCGTAATAAACTCGTATTCCATAAACAAGTGCATCAACCATGCACCAACCCCAGAATCAACCTCATATTCATAAACAACAAGTGCATCCAACCATAAAATGTGTGTATGTAACAATCATGTACCAACTACTCATCGACCATGACTCATCAATATGTATGAACATCATCAACTATACACCTCATGTATGTATGCAACTCATCAACTACTTGTCTCAACCATGTGTACTCAACATGTACCTCACAAACCAAAAGTCTCCTCAACAATTTCATCATCCAAATCTGACGGTAGCTCTATAATAGATCCGGTATATGATCACATTCTTGAGAACCTTCCTTAACTTTAAACAAGAGACCGGCATTTTCATCAAACTTTTCTTTAGTCTCACATGCCTGCTTCGATTAGTCAACAACACTAACTTGTAGTAATCATAACTTTCAACCTGCAATATATAAAGATCCTAAACCGACATAAAATTTTATTTAGTGTTTTTATGCAATTCCTCCAAGTGTCACTTCACTTGAACCTCCTCGCAAGGAGTTATAGCAAAAATGACATATCTTTGTTGAATTCTGCCTTATTCTAGAGAGCTTACCTTGTAGAGCCGCGTGCCCCCGCACAAAAATGTTTGATGAATTGATATGAAACTATTACACAGAATACTATAGACCTGTAATCTCTAACCAACACATTTGGTCTCCTCAAAATTGATCTCTCATATGAAGAATTTATGACGTTTTTACTCTAAAACACTGATTTTGACTAGTTTCGTGGACTCACAAACCCTATTTTCCACGAGTGTAACTCCCAAAATACAACGACCCACAAGCTGAATTCTTACCACAGACACGCGGGATATGTTTTCACTTGCATAGAAATTTCACTGTCCAATCATTATAGAAAAAAAATGTTATAGCTGAAAATGGTGAGATGACCTAAAAAAAAAAACATACCTTAGAAAGCACCATCAAAAGAATTTATCCTTCCTCGTGATTTCGGCCTTCTTTCTTCACCTTCACCTGTAATTCCGCTTTAAATATCCTTGGTTTCTGTGACACGATAGATATTCAATATTCTCAAGCAGGATTCAAATGAGATAGCCTTGCCTCTTATTTATAATTCTCAAAGTAGCTTCCTTTAAAACATCCTCTAGGTCACTCTTGCCCACTTTCCTTATTTTAGAGTTGTCCACTTCTAATTTCTCCACACTTATTATTGAAATAATTCTATTTGTATTTACTTTGAATTATATAATACACTCATCACTTCAGCTTTATTATTTACCTTTTAAAATCTCTTCTTAAACCACTTTTGACTACATTACCTTTTGAGGCTTCTACATGACATATGAGGGTCTCAAACCTCAGAAGGCCATAACTCTCAAAACCAGTGAGAAATTATGTGACTTTCTAGATACCACCATAAATGACATGACATGTACTCACCCATATAGAATAGTATTATCCCAAAATATATCATAAATCATACCGCTACTCCATCAAACAAACTTGGAGTCCATTACCCAAACCCGGGTCTCCAACTTCTCATGGCCATAACTTTCTAACCGGGAGGAATTATGTGATCGCTATTATACCTATTGGAAATGACATGACAATCATTATCCATCTAGAATACTTTCCTACAAATTCACTTTCCTTCATCCCTTTATTCCACAATTAAGCATGGGTTCTCTTTACTCCACAAAGTGTCTTCCAGCGGAGGGCTTTCAAATATAAGGGGACCACTTTGGAGTTCATCCATATTTACTTCTTATCAACCATGAAAAACAATAATGAGTCATATTTATCAAACAATATCGGGGTCAAGTTACCCAAACCTTTGTGCTAAGGGCTTTCTTCAAGGGTTGACATCAATGACAACCAATCCCAATAATCAACAATCTCTTTCGCATTATTGATGCCGGCAACACTGATGCAATACTGGGAATTATATCACTATGCTCCCCGGAACCATGCATTTTGTCCTCTCAGACCGAGCAACTGCCCCTGAACCATGCCTCTCGTCTCCTCGATCTCGAGCAACTGCCCCCGAACCAGTTCTCGTCTCCTCTAGGATCCGACACAACAATGGCAAAGGTATCTTCCATCCGGGGCTTCTCCCTGACAGACCTCTTTATGGTGCTTCCTCTCGTACATCTAAGACATATAAGATAAACATTAAAAATCCATTCATTTTGGAGTATAAATAACTCCAAGTCTTTGGCTAAGATATTCAGCATTCCCGTGGAAGTTGGTTTGTAAAGATGTCCCACTTGTTCTTTGTGCCCACATACACAACTCAGATGTTCTTTTCTGCAAACTGTTCTCGCAGAAAGTGAGGTCTGATTGAATGTGTTTATTCTGGAGTGCATCACTGTGTTTTTGAGATATTGATGGCACTTGTATTATCACAATATATTGGAATGGGCTCATCATACTCAACCCGTGGTATTTGTCAAAGTTTGTTTCATCCAAAGAACCCTGTGGTAATAAATATGTCGGCCACGCACATAATACGCCTCTACTGTAGATAGAGATACCGGCGATTGTTTCTTGCTTATCCATGATACCAAATACCTCACCTAAGTAAAACGATGCTCTACTGGTGATTCATCTAATATCAATACAACCCGCCAATCTCTATCCGTGTAGGCAATAAGTGATAGATCTTTTCCTTTTGATACCATATAATCTAAACTCTTCTATTCCTTTGAGATATCCGAAGATCCTCTTTACCGCTAACAGCGTGATTCCCTTTGTGCTTCTTGAAATCGTACACCTCGGTCTAACCTGCTACATTACATCTCGGGTCTGATGTCAGCCACATATAGTAGGCTGACAATCATTGACCTATATTTCCTCCTCGATTCAGAGGAGTTTGAATCATCATCTTTGCTCAACTTACAATCAGTTTGTATGGGGAATGACAATTGGTTTGCAATCTTCCATTCGAACCCTTTAGCATTTTCCTGATATACTTGGTTTGAGAAATAAAAAATTCCTTTGGCTGCTTTGACGACCAAGTCTTAGAAAGAAGGATAGTCTACCAAGTGCAACGACATTTCAAATTCATTCTACATGTCTTTTTTCAAATTTCGCTTAACTCCGCTATCATCACTACCAAAAATAATATCATCAACATAAACTTCAATTAATAAAATATTACCTTGACTTCTTACCTTTGATGTAGAGGTTGTCTCAGACTTCCTTTTCTAACCCTCTTCCTATCAAGTAGTATACTTATCCAAATTCGAGTACCATGCTATAGAGCCTATTTTAGACCATACAAGGACTTCTTTTAATTTACACACATAGTCTCTGTGGTTCTCTCAAAAACTCAAAAATCCTTTCTAGTTGTTCAATGTAGACCGCTTCTTCAAGTTCCCTCTATCCGTAAGTTTCCATTTTACGTCCATCTTATATACTTAACATTTTTGGAGCATGCATAAGCTAAAAATAAAATCCATTGCTTCCCAGCCTCGCAACTCGGGAAAATGTCTATTCAAAGTCGTTTCCTTCAACCTCTGCATATCCTTACATACCAATCTAGCTTTTGTTCCTTGTAAATCGCCCATTCATTTAATTTATTCCTCAAAACCCATTTGTGCCTATCAAATTCTTTTTCTTTGGTCTTGGAACTAATTCCAAGTGTCATTTTTCTATTTGATCCAATTCTTCATCCATGGCCTTATTCCAAAATTCATCCTCACGCTTCCTTTCAAAAACAAATTTCTTTTGTTCAATCTGTAGATAAGAGTGTTAGGTGTGTTTGTTCCGTGAACTGATTTTTCTTTCTGGGCCTCAACTCCCCTCAGATCTTTGTTTCCAATAACTGACCAAGGATGATTCTTCTATAATCAAGCTTGCTAGGTATCTTGGATATGCCTTGTTGAACTTGCTCTTTCTACTTGGGCTCGATTTTCTTTCATCTTCATCTTCCTCTTCTTCTTTCTTTTTCATCTTCTTTCTTCAAAAAGTTGTTCCATTGATTTGTTTTCTTCTTTGACTCGGGTCTCCGCCTGCTTCATCAATTGTTATGTTGATGTTTTTCACAACTTTGTTTAATCTTAGATCAGGAACACTTGTATGTTTTCCTTGTACTTGAGTAACCAACAGTATTCCTTTTGTCCACACGAGAGTCAAACTTTCCATTCTACAATCTTCTCTTTTAATGTAGCATATTTTTTCCAAAACTCGGCGTTTCATAAATTTGCCGGTATTCCTTTCCATATCTCAGAGGGAGTTTTATCGTTGTTGTTTCCGAAAGCATTACTTTATTTTGAATATGAACTGTTGTATGTGCACTGCTAGTGTCCAAAAATATCCGGCCAATCCTTTGAATCAATCCATTATCATTGTTCCTGTTTCATTTCTTTTGTAATGTACCTGTCTTTCTTTCTCACAACTCTTTTTCAAGATAAGTCCTATTTAATTAGGAGAATTGCCTTTTATTCCATGATCGGCCACAGAGTCTATAAATTCCTTTGAGGTGAATTCTCCTCCATTATCCTGGGATTCTTAAGCATTTGATTCTTGAATCCATCTCATTTTAGCCATTTTCTTGTAAATCTTGAAATTTCTTCAAAAGCTTTTTGATTTGTTCTTGAGAAAGAAAATTATACCATTCTTGTATAATCATCAACTAATAACATAAAGTATCTCTCACTTTAAGTTTTTGTTGTAGTTGTTCCAACTAGATTCTCTCAAGATGTACTAATTTCTTGGAATTTAGTTTTGTTGTTGAATATTCCTTTGATTTGAACCTGCCCTTGTTTGCTTTCTTTGTTGGCAATGCTTGCATAAAGTGTTGGTTGGTTCTGAGATCTGGGGCATTGACTACTTTCTTTTCTGACTTCATAAGGTTATCAAAATGACGTGAGACTCTTATTCTTCTGTGTTACAGCCACAACTTTCATCCTCCTTTCCTAGACAACACTTTTCATTTCCAATTTCACTCACATATATATGCTTGCTTGAAGTTTCTTGTACCAGAGGACCAATTTTCCTTAACTTTATTTTCTTATCTCACATTTTTGTGAATCGAAGTAACTTTATGACCTTGGTCACACATTTGACTCCACACTTAAAAGATTATGTTTCATATATTCTACTAGTAGAACATTCTCTCCCTTTTCATTCTTGTTCCCAATTCCATCGGTGGTCTCTTTTCCAATGATTTTGGATGAAATCATCATTTCCAAAGGAGACTCCGATCCATCTCTCTTTCCTTTCTCTTAATGTAAGAAAAATTGTCTCTATCACTTGTCATGTGTTTTGAACATCCACCTGTCATGTGTTTTGAAAAAAAACTATCAACATACTAACCATGTTTATTCTTCTTAGCTTCTAGAGAGATTGTGCATTCTTCATCGCTATACTAATCTTGCTTTCTTATCCATGTCATTTTCCGAGTTCTTGTTTGTGACTCTATTGAGGTTCTTTAGAGGGATCACATTCTCAGTAATTTTTGGCCATGTGTCCAAAATTGTTACATCCGTAACATTCCACTTCAAAGGTTTCAAAGATTCAAAACTCATAGAATCCTTCTATGTGTTTCACTAGGTCTTTTTTGAATAACCCTTTGTGTATGGATCTCAAAGTAGTCATTGTTCTTGTTGTTGTTAGCTATGCAACTTACAACTTCATGTCCAAAATTATTACTGTGATAACATAAACCAAAAAATATAGTTTGGGATACCGGTAGTTGAAGATCTTATGAAAGGAGGTTCTTATGAATCCTTATTCTTCTTGAGGCCTCCTTGTCCATGTTGTTGATTCAAATCAATCTTCCTATGGAGGAGGTCCCTGTCATCTTCCTTGTATATCCTTTTATCCCTTTGATTGTTTCTCTAAAACTTTTTGGTCGAGCCAGCTTGCTTGGTGCCGATCCCTTTTTCTCACTGGGATTGTATCTTAAGTCTAGACTTGTCAAGATAATATTTTGATCATTGAGCAATAAGTCATCCTTTAACTTTTGAGCTATTCTCAAGATATTTTTCTTTTGAATATCCTTCTTAGTGTGACAATCTTTTACTCAAGTTTCCAATTATCTTGTAATTTTCCTTCAGTTGTTCTTGAGTGCTTCTTCAATTCTTTTATCTTCTTCATTTGAACCTTAATTTTGTGATCATTTGTTTTAGTTCTTGAGTGTCTTTTTTAATCTAGTTCTCGCTTTCTAGGGTTTCTTTTTCTTCTTTTCTCTTCCTCGGAGCAACTTCTATGGCACCTATTAATTCTTCTTGGAAGTCAACTTTTAGCCTCTTCAATTTCGTTCATATGCTTCTTCATATTCTTTCTTCGGAGTCTTCTTTTTCGAGGCCTCTACCGCCATGAATAGAACCTCATTACTTCAACACATCGACTTCATCTTCATCCGATGATGAGATGTCTCTTTGGTGCAAAAGTTTTTCTTGAAAATTTTCTTTGTAATTCTTTTACCTTTATATGTTTGTTTGCCTTTTGAGTAACCTTCATCATTTCTCTTTTTCTTATGAGGAAATTTGTTATAAAATGACCACCATCACAATTAAACAAATTAAAGGGAAGCTTTGCCTCTATACTCATTGGTTCCCTTGTTCAGTTTTTTTTGATGAAGTTGGCCACTTTTCATCATCTTCCAAGACGTCACAGCGCCGCTATATCTTTCCTGTCTTTTCTTTGCTTTGACTTTGGATGCTTTGAAGGATGCTTCTTTTTATATCTGGATTTTCCTTGCTCGTGATCTCATCTCATATGTTGTGAAGATTCCATGCGCTCGTCCAAAGCTATTGAGTTTAGATCCTGGATATTTCTTCTAGTGTCGAGTATCTTAGGGTTGAATCTCATAGAAGAGATCTTAGTACCTTATGAACAGCCTATGAGTCTTCTGATTTTCTCCCAATCCTATGATTGTGCTTCACTGCTTTCTACCGAATTTTAAGAAGTAGGTTGTGATATCTCTATCTTCCTTCATTTTTAGTTGTTCTAACTAACCCTTCCTCAGGAAAGTTTGACTATTTGTTTCGATCTCTTTTGAATCTCCTCTTCATAAATATTTCTAAGCTTGTCCCAAATCTCTTAGCATATTTACAATGTGCAACTTTTGTGAATACTGTATCACCGAGACCATTCAAAAGTGCATTTATGGCTTTGGAATTATTCTCACAGAAGTTTCACCGCTTTGTCATTTGTTGCAGAACCATGGTGCTCGGTATCCATCTACAATTGATTTCAAACTTGAAATCCCTTTTCCCCGTGATATATGTTCCTCATCCTTATGCTCCAAAAACATACTGCCCATCAAACCACGGTATTCCATTTTTATATAATGAAAGTTGGTACTCTCCATGATCTACCTTTTAGTGGTTAAACTGATTGGCTGAACCCGCCTGATACCAATTGTTGGATTATTGAGAGGTGGAATCAAGAATAGTGTAATTATAATCCTTTTCTTCTGTTATCAATGTAGAATTATTATCCAATAATGAGTAAGAATAAATAAACAATCACACACATACACAAGACACCTGTTTTACGTGGAAAACTAAATCGAGAGAAAACCACGTAATGATTTTTCTACATGTCTTGAAGAATTACATTCATTGAAGCAATTCAACTTCTTTGTTTTCCAACAGAACCGAAGGAGGCTCCAAATTTCTCTATTTTCTCTCGTGCTGCCAACCCGGGAGGGAAGCTCCAACTCCCTAATTCTCTCTGCTATAACCGTAAGGGAGGCTAGAACCCCAATTCTTTTCCTGCTACAAACTCGCCGTATAGTGGCTAAGCAACCACCCGGTCTCTTTTGCTCCGGCCCCGGGCCAACACCTCGGCAGAAGTAGAATGATGGAACCAATATCACACTATCACCGTGAGATATACCTCTATAAAACTCCGGTATCTCAATAACTGGAATCCATGCATCAACCAGCATTTCAACTCCAGAATCAACCTATACCTATAAATAAAAAGGCCAACTATGCACCAACTCTTATAATCAACTCCGGTAATTCATACAAAAGTGCATCCAACCATGTACCAAGTATGTACCAATCATGTGTCAACTAGCTCATTAACTATGACTCATCAATATGTACCAACATCATCAACTATACACCTTTCATGTATGTGCTTTCAACTCATCAACTACTTGTCTCAATCCATACTCAATATAAAATTCACAACCAAAATCTCAACAATTTCTCATCATCCAAATCACTTGTAGCCCTATAATAGACTCCGTGTATATGATCACATTCCTCAAGTAAACCTTCTTCCTTAACTTTTAAAACAAGAGACTAGCATTTTCATCACTTCAAATCCTTTTAGTCTCAAGCATGCTCTAGTTTTGGATTAGTCAACAACCCTAACTTGAATTATTCATATTGAACCTGGTAATGTATAAAGATTCAAACTCATACACGTTATTTAGTGTGTTTTTGCTATAACTCCTTCAAGTTTCACTACTTGAACCTCTCGTGAAAGGAGTTATAGCAAACATATACCCACGGGAATTTGGCTTATTCTCTAGAGAGAGCTTAATTCCTTGTAGAGCGTTCCCCACAAAAATGTTTGATGAATTGATCTAAACTACATAGAATAATAAAGACTGTACTCCCAAATCTCAACACATTTTTTCTCACTAAAATTAGATCTCATATGGAGAAGGTATGACGCTTACCAAACACCTGATTTTGACTAGTTTCGTGGATCAGCCACAAACCCTATTTCTCTTTACCTGAGTGTAACTCCCAAAATAAACTGAAATCCAATATGAAATTTTTTACCACAAATACTTGGATATGATTTCATTTTCATAGAAGTTTCACTCTGCCCTCAATCATTATAAAAAAAATTACAGTGAAAATGGTGAGATGACCAGAATAACATACCTTAGAAAAGCACCATCAAAAGAATTTATCCTTCCTTGCATTTCGCCTTCTTTTATTCACCTTCACTCAAAAATTTGCTTATATATCCTTGGTTACCTAGACACATATATATATATTCACATTCTCAAGTGTTATCTAAATTAGAGAGCCTCTCTTATTTATACTCTTCAATTAGTTTCTTTAAAAACATCTTCTAGGTCTTTTGGCCCACTTTCCTTATTTCTCTTAGAGTTGGGTCCACTTCTAATTTCTCCATTAAATTTATTATTGAAATAATTTATTTGTTTTCAATTTGAATTATAATACACTCATCACTTCACTTTATTATTTACTTTTTAAAATCTCTAAACCGCTTTGACTACTTTGACCTTTCAGTGCTTCTAGGGGATGACATATGAGGGTCCCTCCAACTTCAAGTGAAGCCATAACTCTCAAATCATGAGAGTTATGTGATGTTCTACATACCACCAAAATGACATGACATGTACCATCCATATAGAATAGTATTTTCTTGAAAATATATCATAAATCATACTGCTACTCCATCAAACAAACTTGGGTCCATTACCAAACCTCGGGCTCTAACTTCTCATGGCTATAACTCTCTAACTGTGGGGAATTATGACGCTTCCACATACCACCGAAATGACATGACAAACACTATCCATCTAGGATAGTTTCTTTTCATGACAAATTTAATTTTCCTTCATCTCATTATTCCACAATTATTCATGGGTTCTCACCACAAAGCGCCCTCCCATGAGGGCTTTCACCATAAGGGGACCACTTTGAGTTCATCCATATTTACTTCTTATCAACCATGACAAAAAAATAATGAGTCATATTTACATCAAACAATATTGGGTCCATTACCCAAACCTTTGTGCTATGGGGATTTCTTCAAGGGTTGACATCAATGACAACCAACCTTAATCAACAGTTGTTCAGACAAGTTGTTGTGACAGGTTATTTGTACAGGTTTGGTGCATGGTTAAACCACTTGTTGATGGTACAGGTTGAGGTACAGGTTGGTGCATGGTTGATGCACTTGTTTATGGTACATGTTGATTACAGGTTGTTTGGTATAGGTTAGTACATGGTTGATGTACTTGTTTATGGTACAAGTTGATTACAAATTGAGGTACATGTTTATGCATGGTTGATGCATGGTTCAGGTTATTGGTACAGGTTATTTGGTGCAGGTTGATTGGTACAGGTTTACAACAGTATATCTCACAGTGATAGTTTGACAATGGTTCCATCATTCTACTTATACTTCAGGGAGGTTGGACAGGGTAAGGACAGGTGGTTGTAGCCACCTTCCGGTTGTAGCCGAAGAACATAGGGGGTTGTAGCTTATTTCTGGTTGTAGCCAGGGAATTGGGGACTTGGAGCTTCCCTCAGGTTGTAGCCTGAGAAGCTAGGGGGTTGGAGCCTCCTTCCAGTTGCAGCTGGAAAACAAAGGAAGTTGGTGCTTCTAGTGAATGTAATTCTTCAAGACATATAAGAAAAATCATTTCGTGATTTTCTCCCACGTTGGG